>LOEQ01004637.1:73221-85904 GCA_001685075.1 Bramus lutescens | reverse complement strand
TGGGGCGTGGTCTCTCTCTCTTTAAAAAAGCAGCAACTGCCCTCCGCTCCTCTCTGGCTTCCGGCTCCGCTTCCGGCAACTAGGCCCCTTTCCTGATTGCCAGAGGGCTGTGGTCTGGGACAGTGATCTGTAAGTTTTCTCCTTTAAATAAACAACTATTCTATTAATTATAATTCCGAACCAGTGTGGGATTGTTTATGACTTACGCCTTCAGTGGGGTTGTTTAGAAGGAAATCCATCTTGGCAGCAGATCTCCCTGGGCTTCTTCTGGCTCCCTGTGCATCCCTACACAGTGTTCCAGAAAGAGCAGGACTGGAGCTCCATCATCTGACAGAGAAATTATGAAGGTCTACTTAGAACATGAACTGTTTGTTATCAAAGAGTCATCAACAAGCTTCTTGTGAAAGATGCAGAACCTCCTTATAATAAAGGCTACCATGCATTGAGAGCTTTCCATTATTGGAATAATAGGATGCTAAGTCCTACATGCAATTTTATCTTCATATTACTTTTACAAACCCCACATCTATGCATCCATTATTTGCACTTACAGTGGAGGAAACTGAAACTGAAGAACACACACACACACGAAAGCCCATGACCAAAAAGCACACAGTTATTGGAACCCAAATCAGCCAAGCCCAAAGCTCTCCTGGATTTGGCCACTGCTGTGGAATCAGAATACAAAGCCATGCAGGCCATCAAGAACTGAATCTAAATGTCCCCAGATGATGGATGTCACTAGAATTGGACTTGGTCCTGGAAGAACTCTTAGCTAGTGTTAAGAAGTGGAGTGTTGCCACGGACTCAGCCTGGTTGTTGACTCTCTAATCAGTTGTCCAACACCGCTTCATTCTCTCACCTCCTTCTGCCTATAATTTTTCTACTGAGAGGCCAAACCATAGCATGCGCTCTCATCTTACACAGAGTGAGTGTGGCGATGCAGAATGAAGATGACCCTGGGGGACCTTAGATCTCCCCAAACCTACTCCCAGCTCTGATTAGCACTAACTCTGTGGAAAAGAAAAAAGCAACAGTAGGACATAAAACTAGTACAATGGGCAGAGCGCTTGCCTGGCATTCACAAGTCACCAGGTTCAATCCCCAACACCAACACAAAACAAAATAATAACAGTAACTAGATGTGAGTCTCTGTGTGGGGTTTTATACAAAGGTAACCTTTTTAAAGATTGTTTTTCTTTATTTTATGATGATATATGCTTTACTTGAATGTAAAGTATTCTTTCTGAACATATACCTGGTGTGTGTAGAGCCAAAAGAGGATATTGGATCCCCCGAAACTGGAGTTATAGATTGTTGTGAGCCATTATGTACATGCTGAGAACTAAATCTAAGTCTTCTGTAAGAGCAACATGCGGGTTTAAATGCTGAGGCATCTCTCAAGCCCCAACACATGTTGTCTTAATTCCTCTTCAGGTCTTCTGTGGCATATCCATGGTACCCTCGTATAACAGGCTACGAAACTGCGAACCAAGGAAATTTCAAAACTCCAATCCAAGTTCCTTACCTGCAAGACCTTCATCAAGCTACTTAACCTATTAAAGGATTGGTATATTATTTATTGTAAAAACATTATGAAAGCATGGCACACAATGCCTATCTATCATCTTTAGTCCTATACACCTTTTCAGCATTGAATAGCCACAAAGCAATAGGAATTTGGTCATGGTTAATTCATTCTCAACTTAGACATTGGCTGGAGGACTGGTATAGGAAGGTTTAAAAGACAATATAAAAGAAGTACTTATGGACTAAACCCTCAGAAGGCAGGACTGTTGGTCAAGCCCTTTGAAAAAGGAGTCATGCAGACTGAAGTGCCCATCTCTGCCTTCAGTTTGCCTCTCTAACAGTGAACTTCAACTTGAGACTGTTGAAAATGACAGAAGCAACTGAAGTGTGGTCTCTCCTCTCATGGGTTCTGTGTCTCATTCTTCTGTAGTCCCAGGTCTGTCTACATGCAGACCCAGTGTGCCAACAGCTTCCAATGCCTCCTAATCATGTCCTTCCAACCTCTGTTGACTCTACCACCTGACCTGCAAAACCCTACCACTGCCTCTTGCCAGTCTCTTAGATCCTTCTGTGGAGAGCCCAAACACTATGTTTTTAAGGGTCTTCTGGATTTTAACACAGTTAACTGCATTGACTTGGCACAGTCAGCCTGATAACATGTTAGATATAACATACCCAGAGAAGCAACTCTCTCTTAGTCTGCTCTGTATCTACGGCAACTGCCCCATAACTCGTAGAGTTGATGCAATAAAATTTGGTATGATGAGAACCCCTTGTCCTTAACCTCAGCATCATGCCATAAATCAAGTGTGTATTTTTCCAAAGGCCTGCCTTTATCATCTCCAAACTACCCAACTCGATCTTTAAGTATTAACAAACTCGACATGACTGTGGTTTGCCCTTCATGGCAATGGAAACTGGCTTGGGTTGGAATTGATTTACTAGTGAGAATAGATTGCTGATGAGTCATCTCTTTACTCATCAGAGGGTGAAAGTTTAGGACAGACCAAGAGGGAACGCTGCCCTTAACCACATCTGAAATGGAGAATGTCCACTGCGCAACCACCCCCGCTATCCTTCCCCATGATTCTGGCATTGGCTTTCATTGGAAGAGTTGCAGGGCTGTTTTCCACTGATGCCAGGCAGAAAGTGGACAGAACAGGCCACAGCTACTAAATGGCAAGCAAAAATTTTTGCTGCTAGCTCTCCTGGTGTTCCTGACGCTTGCCCATGAAGTTATCAAGTATTTGGAAGACGAAGTTCTAGCCACTAATAACACTGTGTGTACTGTGTGTCTTCTTCCTTTATTTCTACAACGAGGAGCAAAGATGTCTTAATTAAGATAAATTAGTCAACTTCCATGAGTCAATATGTATTTACTGATCCCTGTTTTAAGCCAGAAGTTTGGTGTGGAGGACACTATGGTAGCAAATAGAGCCACAGCTCCTGTGACAGATAGTATAAAGAGCATGGATCTAATTATCAGCTCTGTTCTGCGGAAGCCATGTGACCTTGAATAAGGGCATTAATTGCTCTACGTCATACTTTCCACAACTGTAAAATGGGAAGGACAATAGCAATATCTACCTCTAGGGTTACTATGAAACTTAAAAAAAAAAAAGTTGTTAGATTCACTGAGTTATAGCAGACCTTGGTAAATTTTGGTCATTTGTATACTAGTTTAGTGGGGAACAAAAATTTTAACAAACATAGAAATTATAAAGGCATTGAAAGACTGAACATAATTCTGAGTGAGCCACCATGTATGAAAGTGGGAGTGACTTCCAGGTAAGCTTAAACTAGTCTGCTGGTCAAAGAAGGCTTAGCTGGGGAAGCACACTGTGAAAAGCGACTGTAAAACTTACAGCGTAGAGCTTCCAGGCAGAAGCTCTATGGTGAACGGCACAGTTCCAACCAATGGAAGAGCAAGGGAGCCAGAGCATCTCTGACAAGATTTAGGGAGCTCTGTCCAAAGGGAAGTAAAGAGCTGAGCTCTCAGGGATGGGTGGGAAACTGGCGAAAGATGGACGATGTCTGGGATGTGGGGAAAGAAGTAAGGAGTCTTTTTAAATTATCTGACCAAAATTACTCTAAGCTAGAGAAATAAGACACTGGACCAGAGAGCCAGTGCAATTCCAGCAGAAGGCTGCCCTTGTCTTGTGACACTGCTGCCATTCCAAAGGTTTGTTTTGATTTGGATTTGGATTCTCACTTGGTTCCCACCCCTGACAGCAGCACTGATGATCAAATCCGGGGCCTGTGCACTGTAAGCAAATGCTGAGTCACTGAGCCGAATCCCCCAGCCCCTGAAATCGTGATTTGAAGATAACAAAAAGCCTACCTAGCACAATCTGTCATCTTCTCACCTCTGACCTTAGCCAAGCCAGATCACTTCAGAGGAGCATCAAGTGGAAGAAACACCAGTGAGGAAATGTCTGCGGTAACAAAGGGGAGTAGGGAACTTTATACGTCTGGGTGAAGAGATGGTATGGAGAAAAGAGAATTTGAAGGTGTGACTGGAAAAGGAAGACTTTAAGTCAGACAGCACCCAGGAAGGAAGGACACAGAGTAGCTTCAGGAGCATGCTCAAAGGAAGTCCACAAAGAATGCATAATTGCCCTACGTGCGTGTCTCTCCATGCTCTGCTACACTGTGCTCCATGTCCGGTCCTGGAATTCTGGGTGGTTTGGATTTATTTATAGAAATTCTATACAAAGAATGCTCAATTTTCATTCTCCCCTCTCCCCCCCCGTGTGAGTGTGTGTGTGTGTGTGTGTGTGTGCAAGCATGTGCATATATAAAACTTTTACATTTGTGTCTATAAAAGAAAAGTAGGCCCAGAGTAATTACAGGGGAAATACTATGTTTTCACTCTCCTTGACTCTAACTGGTAACCTTCTTGTCAATCAGTGGACATCTGTGTGGGCTCCTGGAGGTGCATACACACATACACACACGCATACACACATGCACACACACACACACACACACACACATACTGTAACTTCTCCAAAAGATATTAATCCTACTGTAACAGCACATAGTGAGAATCAGTTTAAAGAAATTCCAAGACAGAGAACCAGCATGATTAGAAGCATGCTCAGAAAAATTAAAGAAAATGAGTTCCTGATTGAGAATACAAACAGCTAAATCAAAAAAAAGAAGGTGAAACTAGATGTGAATGATGGCTTCAACAAAGAGAAGCAAAAAAAAAAAAAAGAGCTGATCTGAAGCGCTGGAAACAAAAGATGGGTAAGTCCATTAAAAAGGTCCATGAAAGTCTCAGCAATAGAATAAATCAAAAAAAAATGACTGAATATATAAGCTTGAAAACAAGGTAGATGAACTAGACCAATACAATAAGAACAAAGATAAAACAATAAGGTATTACTTGAACTCCAATATACAAAGGGCACTCCAAAAAGATAAAAGCTATGAATAATAGGCAAAGAAGAAGGAGAATAACCTATTCCAAAGGCATAGAAAACATTTTTTAAAGAACCCTAAGGAAAAATTTCCCAGAGTTAAAATAAGAGATGTCAACCCAGACAATAGGAACATTAGAACACCAAAGAGCCAGAACCAGAAAAGAACAGACCATTGTCATATTATAATTAAAGTATGAAAGACCTAGAACAAGGCAAGTGTATTGACAGCAGCAAGAGAAAAGCATTGAGTCACACAGAAAGGCAGGTCCATCAGAATATTATTGGGTTATTCAGCTGAAGCTTTAAAAGCCAGGGGGGCTGAGCAGTTCTGAAAAACAGCTGCCAACCCAGACTTTTATACCCAACAAAGCTATCTGTCACAATTGGAGGAAAGATGGAATCTTTCTAGGATAAAAGCAAGCTACAGAAATTTTATGACCATTAAGCCAACTCTAAAGAAAGTATCTGAAGAAATTCTTTAGAATGAAGAGAAAAATACATATAACCATGAAGACACAAGAAAGACAAAAATCATGAAATCATGTTAGAATAATGATAAAACAAGAGTGCAAGAGGGGGAAATAACGCCACAAAAAATCAGCAAAATGTCAGAAATAAATATACAACTTTTATTAATAACTCAGAGTATTAATGGTCTCAATTCTTCAACAAAAAGATCCAGAGCAGTAGCTTGGATAAAAGGAGTAGGAAGCACCATCTACTTGCTCCTGCCAAGAAATGCATCCCAGAAGACAGAACTACCTTAGAGTGAAAGAGTGGGAAAAACGCTCCAAGCAAATGGATCATAAGTGATGCTGTACTAATATTTGCCAATACAGACTTAAAACTAATGAGAAACCATAAATACAATTAGTTTATACAGATTAAGTAACAATCCTTCAGGAGGACCTTATAATTCTAAACATAGATACCCCAAACACAGGTATACTCAATTTCATAAAACAAACACTGTTAGATATAAAGCCACAGATTAATGCTAGCACAATTGTAACATATGACTTCAACATCCTGCTCTCACTAGCTGGCAGTTCTTCTTAACAAAAATAAATGACTAGGAAATGTGTAAATTAAACAACAAAATAGATTACATGGACTTAACAAATACCTACAGAACATTCCATCAAAACACTGCAGAATGTACATTCTTCTCAGCAGCTAATAGAATTTCCTCCAAAACAGATAATAAACTAGTGTACAAAACAAGTTTCAACAAATACAGGAACACTGAAGCGATTCCATGCAGCCTATCTGATCACAATGGAAGAAGACTACAGATTAACATCAAGAGAAAGCAGACCAGCTCAAGAAAATTAAACAATGTATTGTTGAGGGACTAGGTCCATGAAGAAATCAATAAAGAGATTAAAATTTTCTGAGACCAAATAAAAACCAAAATGCAACATACCAAAATCTGTGGATTATAATGAAATCAGTCCTCAGAAAAATTCATATGCCTACAATCCAACATTAGGAAATCTTAAGTAAGTAGCTAAATGATATATGTTAAGCCGTTGCTTAAAAAAAAAAGTCTTAACTATAGCAATAAACAAGAGAAGCAAATAAAAGAGATACAAATAGGAAAGGAAGAAGTCAAGTGTCTCTATTTACAAATGACACAATAGAAACCCTAAAAACTCTACCAGAAAACTCCAAAAACTGATAATTTCAGACAACTAGCAAGATACAACACTAACACAGAGAAATTATTAGCCTTACTCTATAGCAATGACAAATTATTAGCAAAGAAATTGGGGAAAACAAGCCCATTCTTAGCTCCAAACTATTAAATATATTAGAATTAGCTGGAAGACTGGGAAGACATCCCATGTTCAAAGATTGGAACAAGCATTATGGTGAAATGACTAGCTTACCAAAAACAAAAATTCTATAGATTCAGTGTGATCACAATCAAAATTCTAGTGGCATTCTTCACAAAACTAGAAAAACAAGCACTCATAAAATTCATATCGATGCACAAAAGATCCCAGAGAGACAAAGCAATTCTGAACAAAAAAAAGCAAAACAAACAACAACAAAAAAGCAAAAGCAAAAACACTGCTCTATCACCATATCTTACTTCAAGTTATCCACAGCAATAAAAACAGTAATTTTGTCACAAAAACAGACCCATAGATCAATGGAATAGTATAGAGAACACCAATAAAAGACTATGCAACTGTAATCGTTTGATTTTTATCAAAGATGTCAAACAAACTTTGGAGGAAATACAGCATCTTTGACAAATGAGTCTAGTAAAACTAGGCATCTACATTTAAAAGAATTAAACTTAATCCATGTCTCTCATCCTATACAAAACTGAACTCCAATAAGATCAAGGACCTTAACCAAAGACCCAAAGCTCTGAAATTACCACAAGAAAAAGTAGGGATCACAGTTCAAGATGTAGACATATAGAACTTTGATAGGAAACAAGGCTATAATTCAACAAATGGGATCTCATGAACTTAAAATCTTTTATACAACAAAGACAACTGACATTCAAATGAAGCAAAAGCCTACAGAGTGGTATAAAATTTTGTCAGATATATAACTGAAGGAGAATTGCAACAAGAATGTAAAAGGAATTCAATAAACTAAGCATTGAGGGAAAAAGAACCTAATTAAAAAGTGAGTCTTGGCACTTAGCGAAAAGTTCTAAAAGAAGAAATATAAATGGCCAACTAACATTTGTAAAAGTGTTGGACATTATTAACGATTGGGTAGATGCAAATTATGATGACCTTGCGATTCTACTCACTCAAGTCAGAATGGCTGTGCTCAGGAAAACTAATGACAACAAAGGCTAGTGAGGAAGTAGGGAAGGAGGGATGTGTATCCATTGATGATGGGAGTCAACATTGGTACCACTGCTATGAAAATCAATGTGGAGAAGTTTTCAAAAATTTAAAAATAGAGTTAGCATGTGATCTAGCCTTACCACTCCTGAACACACATCTAAGAGACGCTATCCTACTGCTGAGACACTTACACATTCATCTTCAATGCTGCTCTAGTCATAGTAGCTAAGAAATAGAATCGGTCTAGTTTTCCATTATCTGATGAATCGATAATTAAAATGTGGTGTGTGTGTGTGTGTGTGTGTGTGTGTGTATATATACACGCAATGGGATTGTATTTAGCTGTAAAGAAGCATGAAATATGTGGGAAAGTTGATGGGACTGGAATATATATTCTACTAAGTGAGGCAATCCAGACCCAGCAAGAAAAACACCACATGTTCTCTTTCATGTGTGCATCCTAGCTTCTAATTTTCAGGTTTGTGTTTAATTTGGGATGTCAGTAGAACTGAGGAAGTAGTTGTGAAGTACAGGGAAGACCTTAAGGAGTGAGGGAATAATAGAATACATGTAACAGAAAAGCAGAGGCTGGAGCATACTGAAGGATAAATGTTTAAATAGGCATGGGTGGGAGTATGGGAGAAAAGAGTAGCTGGAAAACAGGCTCAGAAAAACTAGGGGTATGTGGAAAACATATATGGAAACCTAGTATTTTGAAGCTGGTTTAAAAAATATGATGTTTAAAAGGAGTTGGAATAGAGTTACCCTGTACCAGCAGGCAATGAAATTCTAGGGTCAGGCATGGGAAGTAAGCTATTGGTCAGAGAGGCCCCAGAGATCCCTAAAACAGCACAGGCTATTATTTCATTGCTAGATGGTGAGACCCTGTTACTAAAGACACCATGCACTTCAGTTGCAAGACCTAGATAGCTTGAGCTGGAACTCACCTGAAAATGCCCTCCCCAGCTGGCTAGCTTTCATAGTGCTGGAAGGTTCTGTGCAAGTTGCTTAGAAAGAAAGGTTATTGATGACTGTGGTGATTTGAATGAATATGGACCCATTGGCTCATAGGGAGTGACAGTATTAGGAGGTATGGCCTTGTTGAGTAAGTGTGGCCTTCTTGGAAGAAGTGCGTCTCTAGAGTTGAGCTTTGAGGTCTCAGAAGCTCAAACCAGATCCACTGGCTCATATCTTCCTGCTACCTGGATCCAGATGTAGAACTCTGGATCTCTCAGCTACCTTTCCAGGATCATGTCTGCCTGCGTGCCACCATCTTTCTGGCCACGATGACAATGGACTAAGTCTCTGAACTGTAAGCCAGTCCCAGTTAAATGTTTTAATTTATAAGAGTGGCCATGCCATGGTGTCTCTTCACAGCAATAAAACCCTAAGACAATGGCATTGTTTTTTGTTTGGTTTTGGTTTTGGTTTTTTTGAGACAGACTTTCTCTGTGTATCCCTGGCTGTCCTGGAACTAGCTCTTGTAGACAAGGCTGGCCTCAAACTCACAGAGATCCACCTGCCTCTGCCTCCTGAGTCCTAGGATTAAAGGCGTGCACCACCACTGCTAAGCATTATCTAGCAGTGAATTCTGAATGCTATAATACAACCCTGGCAGACAAGATGTACCCAGCAGTTCAATAGTGGCATGAAGGTTGTAGGGGTTGCAATCCCTTTCTATTATATTTGAGGTCTGTAAGACGGGAGGAAATACATAGCTGGTACTTTAAAACTTGACCTAATCCCAAAATTGAGATTATATACCCCAGGAGAGAATTTTCTGCTGCTATTTTGCTAAACAAAGATGTTGTCAAGCTGCTTTCTAAATATACATATTTATATCTATAGATTAGTGCTACTTTCCTCCTTGGCCAGAGAATCATCACTCTGTGGTGGGCAGTAATTAATTTGGGGACTCGTGACCAGTCAAAGTGAATGTTGAAGCTCAGCCCTAAATAGACATCTTTATCAAGCCCCTCAAGGTTCAAATCACATAGGAGAAGAAGGGGTGGGAGGAATAAAAGATCTAGGGAATGAAGAGGATTGATATGGAATGCTGTCCTCTGGGTCTGACATGGTTACTGCAGTAATTAAATCGTTGCAGCTGCCCAAGACCTGAACAAAATCAAGCCAACAAGTTCATTCAACGCTTCAGCAGGCAGCCAATTCTAATTCAGCTCGTTATGTTAACAAGCAGGAAACATGAAGGTTTGGGGGTGTTGAAGAGTACAGAGAGGTTATAAGGGAAGTAGGGGTGGGTAGAATGAATATACATTGTATACATATATGAACTGTCAACGAACAAAAGATATTCTACAAAAAAAAAAAAGAAGGCCCACAAATCAGGTTTTCTGAATAAAATCGAACATTCTGTAAAGGAAGAAAATAAGAATGATTCATGACCTAAGATAAAGCTCATTGCAGACTATAATTCTTCATTCTTGAGTGGGTTATTTATGAAGACCATGGAAATCTAAAACAAAGAAGCAACAGTGTCAGTGCAAAGTGCCACACTGAGTGAGCCATAGTACAGATACCTGTATAGATAGCAATAGTATAGATACCAATGATCTAGATACTATACCATAGTACAGACACCAATGGTATAGATACCAATACCATAGTATAGACATCAATAGTATAGATACCAACACCATAGTACAGATACCTGTATAGATAGCAATAGTATAGATACCAATGATATAGATAATATACTATACTATACCATAGTACAGACACCAATGGTATAGATACCAATACCATAGTATAGACATCAATAGTATAGATACCAACACCATAGTACAGATACCTGTATAGAGAGCAATAGTATAGATACCGATCCCATAGTGTAGACACCAATGGTATAGATACCAACACCATAGTACAGATATACCCCATAGGCCTTGTGTGTGGAAAAAGCCAGGCCATGAGACACCAAGCGAAATGGCTTCTATTATGAAGCAAAGGTCCAAGATGATTGAGGAAAAAGGCAAAAAATAGAACAATTGGCTAGATCCATGTGAGCATGAAGGCTGGGGGTAAATTTGNATACTATACCATAGTACAGACACCAATGGTATAGATACCAATACCATAGTATAGACATCAATAGTATAGATACCAACACCATAGTACAGATACCTGTATAGAGAGCAATAGTATAGATACCGATCCCATAGTGTAGACACCAATGGTATAGATACCAACACCATAGTACAGATATACCCCATAGGCCTTGTGTGTGGAAAAAGCCAGGCCATGAGACACCAAGCGAAATGGCTTCTATTATGAAGCAAAGGTCCAAGATGATTGAGGAAAAAGGCAAAAAATAGAACAATTGGCTAGATCCATGTGAGCATGAAGGCTGGGGGTAAATTTGATTCTGCCAGTGTTAAGGGTAGCAGTGGATTAACTGTTCTGTTTCAAGGGTTTCGTTGGAAGTAGAAAGGGTAAGAACATGGGAGTATTCATGATCAGGATAGAAGAAAATCTCAAAATGACACTAACTGTTAAAGAACCGTTGAGACTTCCTTAGCCATCAGGGAAGTGCAAATCAAAATGGCTCTGGGATACTACCTTACACCAGTCAGAATGGCTAAGATCAAAAACACAATGATAGCTTATGCTGGAGAGGACGTGGAGTAAGAAGAACACTCCTCCATTGCTGGTGGGAATGCAAGCTTGTACAGCAACTTTAGAAATCAGTCTAGCAGTTTCACAGAAAATTGGGACTCAACCTACCTCAAGATACAGCAATACCACTCTTGGGCATATACCCAAAGGATTCTCAATCATACTACAAGGACAGTTACTCAACTATATTCATAGCAGCATTATTCATAATAGCCAGAACCAGAAAAAACCTAGATGCCCCTCAACCAAAGAAATGGATAAAGAAAACATGACACATTTACATAAAGGAGTACTACACAGTGATAAAAAAACAATGATATCTTGAAATTTGTACACAAATAGATAGAACTAGAAAAAAATCATCCTGAGTGAGGTAACCCAGGCCCAGAAAAACAACCAAGGTATGTATTCACTCATAGTGGATATTAGGCGTAAAGCAAAGGATAATGAGCCTATAGTCTACAACCCCAGAGAAGTTATGTAACAAGGAAAACCCTAAAAGAAACATAAAAGGATCACCCTGGGAAGGGGAAATAGACAAGATCTCCTGAGGAAATTGGGAGCATGGGGTTGCAGGGAGAAGGGAGGGTAGAAGAGGAGGAGGAGGGAAGAAGGGGAGGAGGGAGGAGAACATGAGGGAAAAGAATGGTCAAGATGGAGAAAGGACAGAGAGGGAGAGCAAGGAAAGAGATACCTTGATTGAGGGAGCCATTATAGGGCTAGCAAGAAACTTGACACTAGGGAAATTCCCAGGAATCCACAAGGATGACTCCAGTTAAGAACCTAAGCAATAGTGGAGAGGGTGCCTAAACTGACCTTGCCCTGTAGTCAGATTGATGACTATCTTAATTGTCATCATAGATCCTTCAGCCAGAACCTAATGGAAGCAGAGATCCACAGCGAAGCACTAGGCTGATATCCCAAAGTCTAGTCAAAGAGAGGAAAGAGTGATGATATGATCAGAGGGGTCAAGACCATAATGGGACACCCACTGAAACAGTTTACCTGAGCTAATGGGCGCTCACCAACTCCTATATGACAGCAGGAAACCTGCATAGAACCAAACTAGGCCCTCTAAAGAATGTGGATTACAGTTGTATGACTGGGGCAGACTGTGGGGCCACTGGCATTGGAACCAGGATTTAACCTTACTGCTTAAACTGGCTTTCTGGAACCCATTCCCTTTGAAGGGATACCTTGCACAGCCTAGATATAGTGAGAAGTGATGTGGGAGGGTCATCTGTCTATGTGTTACTTTCATTGGTTAATAAAG
>LOEQ01004637.1:0-33441 GCA_001685075.1 Bramus lutescens | reverse complement strand
GTGTTTAAATGAATACAATTTGTGTGTTGTTATTTCAGGGTATAAGCTAGCTGTTCGGGAACCGGACGGGACAAAATGCAGGCCTGCTCGCCTCATCACTACATACCACCAGGCCCTCTGTATACATCCATGGTTTGTCAGCTTGCAGTATTTGTAGGACTTCTAACAGTGGGATAGGGAGTATCTCTGACTCTTTTGCCTGCCCTTGGGTCCCATTTCCTCCAACTGGGTTACCTTGTCCAGCTCTGATAAGAGGGCTTGTTCTCAGTCTTACCACATCTTGTTATGCTGTGTTTGGTTGATATCACTAGGAAGCCTGCTCTTTCCTGATGGGAAAATTGAGGAGCAGTGAATATGGGGGAGAAGGAGAGAAGTTGGAAAGCAGAACTGGGAGAAGTGGAGGGAGGGGATGCTATAGTCAGGATGCATTGTACGAGAGAAACTAAAAAAATTTTTTAAAAATCTTTTAGAACCTCAAATTTCAACCTAAAATCCTCTAAACCAAGAGGTGGTGGGCAAGAGAGGAAGCCAAAAGAGCTCTCCGAGAAACCCTAAGTCAGGAAAGGCATCCAAACTTTAGTGACCAGCAGATAGACCAGGAGGCGTCTCAGCACAATAGATGCTTTGGCAACCCTGCTCCTAAGTTCACCCTGGAGCTCACATGGGAAGATCTGGTCCAGGAACACATTCATATTCTGGGCATGCCCACAAAGGATGTGTAGCTCCACCAGCATCTGTAGTACCTCTCTTACATCATGCATGGGCCTTAGTGTGAAGCATGAAAATTGAAATGCCCCAGTTATAGAAAAAGCTTAGGACAAGTGTCCCCTGTTTTCCTAAGGGCTGCCCCATTCTGAATGTAATTGCAATGGAATACAATCAGAAAACTCACAAAACAATTCCCTGTGTTCTGCAAGTTCAAATGTTCAATCCTTGTAATGAATCATTTGATGGGTAATATTATCAAGAGACCTTCCAGATCCTAAGCAATCCCCATCAAAGTACACAGCTCTGACAAAGAAAGAAAACCAATCATGTATTCAGCTATCCAAAAGCAACAAAATGATACAAGGAACTTGGAGAAACTGACTGGCTAAATTTTCCTCAAATTTGTTTGGACTTCATGGTCTTGAGCTGTGGTTAGCTTATTGATCTGTTCTTGCCAACAACAAGAACTTTATATGAATTAGTCTGATGAGCAGTTGGTGTGTTTGCTGGATTTTCATCAGTACTTAAGTCTTAAAACCCCTTAACCAACAGATTATGAGGGTTCAATTTCCCTGGAATAGTTTTCCGAGAGATCAGTTGGTGTTCTTCACAAGGTCCATTCTGTCAACACCAGACGCCATACTTGGAATATCATGCTCTGTTAGATTATTCCTGACCTCAGCTTTCCCCACAGTCGTGTGTGATTATTTCTCTTCATACATTGCATCTATGTACTCCCAGGCAGGGTGTTGAGATGCAGAAACAACCAGAGCACCTCAAGAGACCCAAAGCCTACTGAGGAATACAACAAAGTAACCATTATCAATAGGATAGTCTGGAGATGGAAGTCCTGAGTCCCTTTAGAGTCTTAGCTCAGAACCTTCTTCAACAAAAGTCAAGGTAAACTTTCAAGAGAACTATGAAGCCTGGTCAAAGTCAAAAATAGCAGACAGATTGCTAGGTAGAAACAAAGCAATGGAGCTGCAAGGGAAAAGAGCCACAGAACACTGAGACTTTGAGCGTCTGATTCTCATAGGATGGGAGGCTGCCTGGGCCTTGGAAGAGACGGAAGTGATGTCTCAAGCAGACCAACAGATTTCAGGAGGATTTCAGGATTGAGAGATCCAGACTATTTGCTGAGTTAAGAGGAGCCTAAGAAAGGTATCAGGGAGCAGCAAGTCATGAGGACTGGGATTGAAGAGTCAAGAGGCTGTAAGTGCTAACGTGATGGACAGGCCATAGGAAGACTGTCTTGAATAGTCCTCCGCGTGGTTTTATGCAGTAAGATTTGACTCCACTCTAATCTAAGATAATAGATGAGGAATATTTAGGGAAATTGTAGTTTAATTTTTGTCCATATGAATAAATTTTCCCACTGAGAAGATTATTTTAGTCCAATCAGAAAACACAAATCACTCTAGGTATCCACAAAGAAGGACTTTTAATACAAGGACTTGTTTACATATGTGGATAAGGAGTGAGCCAAAGACGATGAGCTACTCAAAGAATAGAAACTGCTGGAAAAAAGATGTCTTGATTGAGGGAGGCATTATGGAGTTAGCAAGAAACCTAGATCTAGAAAAATGCCCAAGAACTGATAGTGATGCTGGGATGTGTCTCTACTGCATATACTGGCTTCATGGGATCCAATTCTCTTTGGATGTAAACCTTGCTCAACCTAGATGTAGTCTGGAGGGCCTTGGACTTTCCACAGGGTGGGTGCATGGCACTCCCTTAGGGTTGAAGGGGTGGGGGAGGGTGTGTGGAGGGAGAGGGATGGGGTTGGGAGGAGGGGAGGGAGTGGGAATGTGGATTGGTAGTTTTTTAAGTAATAATAAAAAAGAAAGAAAAAATAATAAAAGAATAGAAACTGTCAGAAACTTCTTTCACACTTAAGGTTGGGGAAATCCTGGGGCCCTGTATCATCAGGAAGATCTTGAAACCACAGCAGTCCACTCAGTAGTATGCAAAGTCTTAGAGGGAATGTGGTTGATACAAGAGATGCTATCAAAACACGAACTTAGAGGAGAAATGTCCTCAACTATTTCCTGCTACATTTTAGCTATCAGCCAGCTTCCTATTTTCCCAAACCTACCTGGAAGCCAGAGAACACAGAAGCCTATGATAAAAAGCAGGGCAAAACATGAGTCAAGAGGGTCTCTGAGAACACATAGACAAATAAAAGACTGAAAACGAGATGGGTAAGACAGAGGATGTGGACAGATCAGGACTGTGAAGCATTATTCTTATAATTTTTTTCTTTGGGAAAGAGAGTAGTTGAGCAGTTCAAAGAATGTTCATCTTGATGCTTCTAAAGATGGTTCTGGCTGTATATGAAAGATCAGTTTCAGAAGTGAGACCGGAAAAGGTCTAGATGCTGTTGCAATTTTAAGAAAGGTCTATTTAAGTAAGATTGGGGGTTATATTAGTCAGGGCTCTCTAGACCCTAGAGCCGAGAGGAACAAAACCCAAAGAATGAAGTATGTATATATATGGGATTTATAAAAAATGGCTTATATTTTCTGGTCATTAAATATTAAAATGAACATATATTAAAAAGAGGTTTATTAAAAATGGTTTACACTATTGAGGCTACGTAGTCTAATAATGAGCATCACAGTAGGACCACTCAGTCCACAAATCTTAGTGTCTCGTACTTCCAACCTGATGCTGAATATCAGGAGGATTCATAGGGAATCACAGGTCTTTATTCCATGCTGGAAGCACAGAAACTGAGTTCTGAAGTCAGGTGACAGCAGAGGCAACAACAAGATGGATGCACATGCCATCAAGAAGTAAAGGCAGGAAGAACTTCATCACATGTGGGCTGGCACCAGAGGTACCAACCACTGTTAGGGGTTAGGGGACGGACCCTGTCTCGTCACCTAATCTGTCCTGGAAATTACATCACAGGCCTGACCAAAGGCTGTCTCTCTTAGTTGATTCTAGAACCAACCAGGTAAACAATCAAGATTAAACATCTTGATTAATCAACCAATCAACACCATGTGGATGAACAGCCTGTCTGCAAGACAGTCATTTTGATTTTGAATGAACATTTCATTACACGTGTAGCTGAGTGAAAAGACACAATGAACTTTTTACATTGACGCTCACTTGGTAGTATTGTACTCTTTGACCTTTTTAAGACTACTTAAGCTAGATAACTAATTACAAGATAAAGTACATGATACTTCCAGGCAAGTATATTTAGTTGTTAGCTTGAGACTCATTAATCATTTAATGGGCAATATTGCCACAAGACCTGCTCTCGCTGTTTACCATAAGAAATATGACATGGAAGCCTGGGTCTCTTTCTCAGTTTCCTTTTCTATTGCTGTGATAAGAGACCCTTACAAGGGCAATTTAGGAGAAAATCTTTATCTCAGTTCACAACCCCATGCTGCAGTCCCTCACTGTGGGAAAGACTGCAGGAACTTGAAGCAATCACATCACAGTCACAGTCAAGAGCAGAGAGAAACAAATGCACGCAGATCTAGTACTGCTCTCACCTTTTCCACTATCAAACAATCTAAGATCCCTGCCTAGAGAATGATGCTGCCCGCAGTGAGCAGAGTCTTCCCACACCAATTAAGACAATCCCCTACAGACATGCCCACAGGCCAACCTAGTGCAGACAGTCCCTCATTAGGACTCTCTTCCCAAGTGTTCTACATTGAATCAAGCTTGCAGTTAAAACTATTATAATCACCTGATGATCAGACCTTGAACAATGTCTTCTAGCAACCCCACAACAGAAGCAAGAAGAAGCAAATGTCCAATGCACAGAGGTGCTGGAATTCTCTTTTCAATAGCACAACCTAGCTGATCCTGACTGACACAATAGCCATCCGTCCTTGAGCAGACCATTGCAAGCCTCAGTTTCCTCAGCTACAACAAGTGGGACTGATACAATTTTCTCACTATAGTATTATAATAAACTACATTATTATGTGTAAACATCCTTTGCCGCGGTGGCTTTTCTTGGGGTATTGCCAGTCCCTTTTGAAGACATCATACAAGAAAGGGAATATTTCACTCCATGCTTCATCCTTCTCCCATTTATAGGAAAGCTTTGTTTTGTTTTAATTGCTGCTCTACACCTATTATAAGATCATTGGGGAAGACTTTATATGCTGGAGTGGAATCTCAGGAAGATCAGGCTTCTCCCTTGCTGCCGGTATACACAGATCCCCATCATCCTTGGAATGCCTTCCTTAAACCTTTATAAAAATGTGTCCACCTATACCACTTAACACATTACTGTCAGATTTGGGTGGGCCAAAATACTTATTATTGCTATTATTATTATTATTATTATTATTATTATTATTATTATTATTGGTGTGTGTGTGCATGAGAACCAAAACTGTACAGGTGAGAGAAGAATGTTTGAAATTCATTCTATCCATGATTATCCATGTATTTGACTGCATCTATACATGACAGATATATGCAGGTATGACAGGTGGGGACATTCATTCATTCCCTCAGTAAGCACTCACTAAGGCCCTTCTCTACCCTGGGAATTCAAATGAAAAACAAAAGTGGACACATCTCTGCTCTTGGTTGCTCACTATTTCTGAAGGAGAGGTGCCTCTCACCAAAACGATCTCAGACTCATGATTTGGGAGTGGGGACAAGTGATGCGATAGCTCTCATGCCATGTGAGTGTTGAGCCTTTAATAAAACCAGAAATGCCAAGGAAGAAAATCAAAGAGGCTGTGTGAAGTGGAAGAGAAGACAATTCCATGCAGAAGGAAACCATATGCAAAGATACTGTACCAGGGTGAGTAGAAGAGAATAAAACTAGAGACAATGTGGGCTCCACATTAGCTGATGCTGACCTCTATACCCCTGAGCTGCCACCAGCCCCCTTTATATATTATTTTGATAAAGGGTCTCATTAACTTGCCCAGGTAAGCCTTGGACTTGTGATCCTTCTGCCTCCACCTTCCAAGTAGCAGAAATGACATGTTTACACCACCAGACCTGGCAGCAATGACTTAAATGAGGCATCAGGATGTAAACGCTTCAAAGTCAAGAATCTGGTCGTTCGCTGGAATATCTAGAATAGTGCTGGGTTCATGGGATAGCTCAATAAATATTTATTGAGATATGCAGGGCCAGAAGAAGAAGAATCACTTTCGGGGAAAGAAGAATGGGTCATGAGGCTGCGTATGAGACGATGTAGGGTCCTGCTGAGTGGAAATGGGGAGTCTATGTGTCCCACGGAGGTAGTCCAGGGAGAAAACCTGATCAGGCAGAAGGCAGAGAGGCCAGAGTGGCCCAGACAGGATGAGTTCACTGGAGCTGAAACACAGGATGCATGTAGGGAGTCATGACAGGTGAGATCACAGAGGTAGCCTAAGGTTAACTACCAGGGGGCCACCTTGAAAGCCGAAGTTATTTCCCAAGCTGATCTGTGTCTCTTCACTTGGCATCTGGGCTTCTCGCTCATGGGAACGTTGTGTGCAAGAGGAGACAGGTGCCAAGAAACCCAACTCTCTAGAAGCAAGAACTCCACATCAATGTGATGATGGATTTCTTTGTTTGTTTTTTTTNTCCAGAACACAAGCCAATCCCTCCTCAGGGGAGCCACTGGGGCGGTCTTCCTGGTATCTGACACGTGGATCTCACAGCCCTAGCCTGTACTTGTTCTTACCCTTTGGGAAGCAGAGATGTGGAGTTATACATATGTCAGCTGGAATTCCAGCCCCATCCATCGGGAAGCAGGAGCTGCAGCTCGGTCCTGCTGAAGTTCTGAAGGAGTGCTGATCCCACCGAGACTTCAGGCCCCTTCTGCTTGCCACTACTAATCTACATCCAACTGCCTTGGACGAATCAGAGCTGTTGGAATAAATAACTCATCACAAGACTTCTGAGTGTTAGCTGGAGACAGAAATGAAACTCAAGAAATACAGAATTGTGAGACACGAGGAAGCAGCTGAACGAGGGGCGATGGAGCAGCAGAGAGTTTGTGGTAGGTGGAGTCAGTTCTGGCATATCATCCAAGCTTCATTACGTGCTTACTCAATGTCTATCAGAAACTCATTATCAGTATTAACTCAGTCGATCTCTGCAACCACCCCCAGGAACAGAGCCCTATGGGTTTGTACCTTCTCTAGCCCACCTCTGCTAAGCACTCGCTACCTGGACAGCTTCCAAGGTTTCTGCCCCTCTAAGTCCCAAGTACAGCCATTCTATCCCCTCCTCTCCGTAGCTCCCCTAACACTGGAAGCAGAGTTTATGGCCTCAGGACCAAGCTGTCTTTGTCGTCACAGACTTCACATCCTGTGACTCTGCTGGGCTCAGGTGCTTTTTTGTGTAAATGTATTTGGAGTTTGTGTCTAGAAGGGAACACACACACAGGTGACTGGTAATGGACAAGATATTGCTGATCTTCATAATGGAGTCCAACAGCTAAAGTAGGCACAGCTAAGAATGTGGATCATAATAATTACAAATTTAATATATCTCTATATATGTATATGTATGTTAGCAACATATCTATATTAGCAATATATTAGCAATTAAATATATATATAATATATATATATATATTAGCAAGAAACTTCTACTGTCACTTTCAAGACTGATACCTCCTTACCTCCTCTTTCCCAGATTCTATAACTGACTCATAATTCAATAGTTCATCTTCAGAGTCTTTTTGAATATACACAGGGCTGCCACTGGCCAGGATAAAAGAGATATAAATGTCTTGTCTGGGGCCAAATTTCCCTATCCACACTGTTGCTCATCCGCTGTGCCCTGTGCTGCCTCCCTAACAAGGGTCCTCTCATGTGACGATGAGACATGGGGGTTAAGGAAGGCATTGGAGGTTCAGCAGGGATCTTTACTCTATCCCTGTCCCCATACAGAGAAGAAGCTGAGTACCTGGGGGCACCTGCCATTTTTGCTGAGGGTTCACTCAAACGTCACTGGACCAAGAGCTCATCTCTGTGCTCAGAAGATAGCTTCTTAGCACATGGCATGTGTTATATTGGGTCTTCTTGGCTCCCTTCTATCATCTAGCCATTCCACGTCTGCAGGAAAGAGACAATGAAGCATTTATTGGCTGCTTGCTGGATACCAAGAATGATCCTTGCATTTGCAGACAATCCTTATGAAGCAGGGAGCAGGATCTCCCATTCTACAGATAAAGAAATGCAAATTCTGATTGCCAAGTTACTTGCCAAAGGACAGAGTTGACTAATGGCACAGTGAGACTTAAAATCCCTTGGTCACCTGGTTCATCTTTGGGGTGCATCAAGTTGCCTCTTGGCAAAATTGCCTTGGGAACAGGTCAGGGCCCATTCTTGTCCCTAAAGAGAGTTTAGAGTCACAGGAGTCAGGACTGATCATGAAAAGAACAAACAGAGCACTTCATGTCTAGAAGCTTGCAAGCCAACACCCATGATGATGGCTGAGCTAGACAAGCCATAGAAGCTTCTCTGCACCCTGAGGTACTTCACTTTGTGTTCCCAGAGATAAAGAACTCCCAGGTTGCTTTCAGCATTAGAGATCCTCTTGTCCTTCATGCAAGCCAGACCAAGAAATCCTAGACGCACAGAGGGCTAGAATCAGCCCCTGCTGGGAGACTTCCCAGAGCATCCTGCATGGGGATGCTGACAGATTGCTTGAGCTGCCTGGAGGTCTGTTATGCTCTGTGGTGGAGCTGAGGACATCATCCATCCATCCGCATGAGCCTGCCTGAAAGAAAAGAGCCTCATGGCTTCTAGCCCAAGATGGCTTCCTTTCCTCCAGTAAGGCTTGAGAGTGAAGATGACCTCAACTTCTATCTTCCTTCAAGTTCTTACAAAGCAACTGCCAGAAGGCCAAGCAAATGGGAAGGCTCAAAGCAGTCTCGGTGATGATCTTAGGTTGTGTTTGTTCTGGTCTAATCCAAGAAGTAGGGTCGCATGGTACTGCTGAAGCAGGAGCCTAGGATGAAGGCAATTTAGTCCCGAAGGGAGTGAAGATGAAACCCAGTCCGAACTCAGCTCCTTAAAGTGCCCGGAGAAGTGGCTCTCTATCTGGAGAAAAGGCCTGCTTCATCTCTTGAATTCCAGGTAAAACTTCCATACTGTGTGGTCCGGTCAGTCAGTGGTTGAATTAGAATACTGAGCACTCAGTAGCAGGTGTGAGCCTGGAATACATTGAGGAATAAATCCTAGAACCATGCCTTACAGCAGCTTCTGCCATATTTACTCAAATATTTGATCTTCTCTCCTCCCAACTGCCTGAACTCCAAGAAGGAAACACTTGGGAACTTGGTTTTCATACAGTCTCTTGTGTGCCAAGATCCCAAGGCTGTCAGCAGCAGCAGCTGTGAGGCAAGGAGGCTTCAGGACGGTTCCAGCTGAGGCAGCGGGAGGGAGGCTCACCGCATCCTCACATTAGTGTAATAACCACTTCCTCTTTACTTTAAAGGTTAGCAATAATTTCTTCGGGTGCGCTCCTGTAAAGCACTTTGGACGCCTCTTAAGCCACTGAGGAGGGAAATTAGAGATTAGTCACCTTTGTTATTAAATGAATAAAAATGCAATAACTACTCTTGGTCTTGGGCAAGGAAACAACAGGGAACAGAAATCACACTGAAGCAGCTGTAGGAGCAAAGTCTTTGCTGACTCTGGATCAACATCCTCTGGCACCTTGCCTACAGGTATGGCCTAAGGATTTTTGTGAGTACAAGTTTGGAGACCTGTAATATAAAGTAACCTAGTCAATGGGGTCGCACCATATTATGAAAAAAGTATAAATTATATTTAGCAGAATTCAAATGATTGAGCAAGAAGTGATTCACAAAGAAAGGGCTCAGCAGTCAGAACCAGAGCTGTGACATGGAGCCAGCTCTGTGTCCCAGGCAGGCAGCCTTATAGGCAGGAAACAGAAGACAGGTGTACAGACAGGTCAATTACCGCCTGACACCACCTCGTTTGCACTGTGACTGATTGGACGTCTTCTGTGGATGGCAGAAATGAGGGAGCTATGATTCCCTGAGACTCAGCTATTGTGTTTGTTACAACTCTACTCCGGCAGACCTTTCAGTTTGTGAGTGCATAAAGGCAAAATGCATTTTATTATCTAAGCACTCAAGCTCAGGGGCAAATTGAATGACTTTGTCCAATGTGGGGCATGGCATATATAAAACAGAATAGTCACCCTGGGCTCAGTTGTCTGAGTGGCTGATCTTTATGATATGAGTGAGCCCAGATTTACAATAATAAGATCAACACCATCTTTGAATGTCAAGGGACATGGAGAAAGGCGGTGATGATGTGAAACCAGGTGACAGCGCCTGAATACTGCAGTGGTTTTATAAACGCATTCGGTCATCAGGAATTGCTTCCAGAGAGGGTGAGGGAAAAGCCCTCAGTGTAAAGAGCGCCCACAGGGTAGCAAAGGAGCCAGAGAACAGCGAGAGCTGTGAAGTCAGAGACAAATCCCCCCCCTAAACAGTTCTACTCCTGGAGCCCTAGGAGTAGAAAGGGTCCCATCTGGTGAATATCAGAGTGTTCCAGGACTCCCTGCATTCCTCCCGGGTGTCCACAGACCTAAAGATTCCCATGAGATGGCCTTGTCCCCACACTTGTCTCTCCTATACACGTATTGTGCCCACCTGTGTTGATGGCTTAAGCTGTCTGCATCCAAAGATACACCCATCTCCTAGGGCGGGTGCCTGGGTGTGTCCAGGACAGACTCAAGCTCAGAGAACGCCTGGACCATTGTTAGGGAGCTGCTCCCTGTTGTCATCTAGGTAAGGAGAATTAGGGTGTGCCTTGAGGTCAGCCAGGGGAATTCTCCATTTCCCCAAGGGCAGCACGCAATTAGAAAGAGAGGTCACAGGACCTGGTCTTGTGAGCACATCATGCTGGCACTGGAGTCTAGGAAGCTAATGATTTATGGCGTGCCCCTCAGTTTCACAAAGCTCAGGCCCCTCTCACACACAAACCCTAAATGATGTACCATACACCCTCTACACAGTGTTTCCAACATCTACTTCTGTGACCCTTGAAAGTTCCCATTCATCCCATATAGCTCTGCCTAGTAGTCCCCACCATCTACGGTCTCCATGGAGAAAAATGACCGAGTTACAGCTTCAAGCCCTCCACCTGCCAAAGACTACCTGCAAAGGGAGTGGGCACAACTAACGCCACATAGAAATAGAAATTCCTCTAGAAGAGAAGAAAACAGCAAGCGGTATTGGGTAGTCAATAAGTAGAGCCTGCTCAGAAATGTTACATTTCATAATACCCCCCACCTATCACTCTCTCCTTTTCTGACCATAAGATGTGGGAACTTATTAAAAACTTCAGAACCATATATGTTTGCTTGAACACAAATATTCCACACATGTATGGCCACAAAGTACACTCTCTTTGACCTTGTAGAGTGCCAACTTAAAGTCTTAGAAATACAGTGAGAAGCTCCAGCCTTGTGTGTTTGAAGTATATAACATCTCAATGAGATTTAAAAAAATGATTTATCTTTCATATATAAAGGCATCCATTGATGGATTAAGTTTAAAGTTTGGCTTAGGTTAGAAACAACAGAATCTGAGATTCGAAATTAAAGCTTTTAGTCATATATCTGTCCATTAAAACCAGATAATCAAAATAGTTAAGAAAAAAAAAACGATTATGGGTGAACTTACAAGCAGAAAGAACCATGAACACAGAGAGTGAAAGAACAGTGACCTCTTGTGCTCCATGTGGATCTAAGTGAGCAGATCAAGAAAGAGCAAAGAGATGGTACCAGAGCATCATCTAACATGAGAATGATTGGTTTGAAGGCTTCATGGAAGGGCGTCATCCTTTTCCATATTACTGTCTTTCTGTCTTTGCTCAGCATCCTTGTGCCCATACAAAGTCGACTGCCCTATTTCATCTATTCTAATTCAGGAGAGGGCAGAGCCTTTGGTACCCAACAGCTTCCAGCCTCCTTAGACCCTGACATTCAGCCACACAGGCCTGATAGCATGCCCTCCACACCACTTCTTCCTCCTCCGACATCTTTTGCACATGTCTTCTCTTAGAGTACAAATCGCGTCCAGTTTGGCAGGACCAGTCGCATAGCCCATCTCTGCGGTCTGCCCGCAACCTCTAAGGGTGGTAGAGGTGTGAAGGCATTTGAGTACCTTCTCATATTGCTCTGGCCTCTGCCATGGCTCTGTACTCTGTGCTTTGCATGGTCAGGGGGAGTTCTTATTCAGAGATCATTATCCCAAGGCATCAGATAGGGATGACCCCAGACTAGACAGAGAACACCATCCTCCCAAGAGCTTACCTTCCAGAGGAGCAGAACATACTTCCATGATGGGAGCAATGCCAACTGGCTGATAGTGAGCAATTACTGTCAACAGTGAAGGAAGGGATCTGCCGACATTGATGGATCAGATGGACATCTCACACAGTATTCACTGATTCAACTCTGTCGATACAGGAACATTGGCACAGCCTTATATGTCAGAGTGACTCTGAGCTCTCCACAAGTGCTAAGGCCTGGAGGACACGTGTTAGTCAAGAGGCAAAGACCTGAGCTAGGGAGATGGCTCAGGAAGAGTGCCTGCTATGCAAGCACAAGGATCTGAGTTCAAACCCCTTACAATCATGTTAAGAACCCTGTATGGCCAGGTACACACCTGTAGCCCCAGTGCTATGAAAGTCAGAGACTGGAGGATTGCTAGCACCTGCTGCTTGCTGGCCTAGCTCCGGGCTTAATAAGAGATCTGTTTAACAAGCATAAAGTGAAAACTGGTAAAATAAGACACCAGATACTTTCTTCTGGCCTATGCGTGTGCGCACACACACACACACACACACCAAATCCACAAATATCACACTCATACATACACACACACAAATATAAAAATTAAATTAACTGGTACAATGTGCCAAGTACTGTGTATTTCCTCTGCATAGTGTCATCTAATCCCATTGCCGACATTTTTACTCTATGTTACAATTTCAGGAATGAACAAATTAGGTCTCCATGAGATTATGATAGTTTGTCTAAGAAAATGTTGGAATTGGATTTTGAATCTTGCCAATTTGGGTACCATGAATTCTAATTTAACCATATTATATTGTAAGTCTGGTAGATTAGCAAGGGCGAGAAGTTACTTCTGGGTGGCGTGCTGATGAACATGAAAGCAAAGGAGACGGCATCGGATGCTCTCAAGAAGCAGGGATTCCTTCCACCTGACGGAGTCTTCTCCCCAGAAGCTATGCGTCATTGGGATTGTCCACAAACCATGGAGGATCAGTGCTGGCCTCTTGAGATGGGCTACATAAAGTTGTTTCTAATTTAAAAGTTGTAATGATGCTATGTTTCTCCTGTAGCTTCCTTGACTCCATGTTTAGTCAGTGTTTTATATCTTTAAGATACAGGCATTCAGTGTGAGCACCACTGGAGTGAGCAGCAAGCATATACTTAACCTGATAATGAATTTGCTAAGGTCTAGGGGAACTGGTGATGGGATCAACCCAAATGGCCTAATTAGTATTGCTTTCCTTATGTAAGTTCCACAGAACCCAGAGAACAAATGGCCCCTTAAAGCCCTGCTACTGGCCAGTCACTCTTACAGTTGAACATCAATAGGTGTGTCTGCTTATTTCAGTGAAAGAATTTCAGAACCCCAAATGCTTTTTCATGAGGCGGTCCAGTTTCCTCATCTCTGGAACTGAAACACAGAGTTGAATACCAGTCTGGTCCCTGCCAGGGTTTTAGTAACTGGAGGCCAACGTATATGTCCTCTCTGTATCTACAGCTCAGGACTTAGCCCAGAACAGGTCTTACTGCGTATGGAATAGACAACTGACTTCAGCAAGGAGAGAACAGGGTATATGTGATGTTATCATCAGTTACACCCATGAATGACAATGTTAGATGGAGCCAGGATAGGTTTATTGTTTTTCTGATTATAATTACTTTAAAACATTTGTTGTTGGCCAGGCGGTGGTGGTGCACGCCTTTAATGCCAGCACTCGGGAGGCAGAGGCTGGAGGATTTCTGTGAGTTCAAGGCCAACCTGGTCTACAAGAGCTAGTTCCAGGAGAAGCTCCAAAGCTACAGAGAAATGCTGTCTCAAAAAAAGAAAAAACAAAAAAAGTGTGGTCCTCACAGTGCCCCCTTCTCTCCTCTTCTTCACAGGGTTTTCTTTATTGTGACTTCACTCCCCTCACCAAAGGCTTTCTATGCTCAAGCCAAAACAAGGAAGATCAGTGTGGCACTTGAATGTAATACAAGCAACTGGCAAAGCTCCAAATCCATAAAGCATCTCCAAGAGAGTTTAGTAATAACCTAGACTATCCACCGAGCACTTTGGTTTTTATAAAGAATAGAGGTTTAAGTCATGAAAAGAATGCAAGATTCAGGTAGAGAAAGGAGTGGGTACCAGTTATATTAGTCAGAAAGCCAAAAAGATCACCTAAATCTCTAGAGTTTAACACTTCAAAGGCTTGTTGACTGGTTGTGGTATATGTGTAATGCAGTGGAGGAGAAAGCATGTCTATAGCTCACCATTCATGGACCTAGCGTCACAGGGAAGCAAACTGTTTATTAACTTATGGCTAATTTCTGGGTTTGTTACTGAGGGAGGAGATGAGGGTACAGGCTCTCACTTTATATAGCTTGGCCAAACTCACATCCACCACACCTACTCAGAGTCCACTGACCAAACCAGTCAAGGAATCATTAAATGCAAAAATGTTGTAAGCCAAGGACCTCTAGATGCTCCAAAAGGCAAGAAGGTTTGAACACATGAATAGAGCTCCCCCGCTACAAAGCATGAACCATCCCTCGGGGAAATCAGAAGGCACAGGCATTCATGCTAGATAATAACATAACTGAACCTATTTCCACTCTTCCCTAAACAAAGAACACCATCAGATAGAGGATTCATGGCTGCAACTCTATGATGGCAACTTGATTTGACTGGTTGACTCCATGGAGCAGACTAAGAACAAGAATGGCCTGGTACCAATCCTAAACATAGCCGGCTGGTGGTTCCCCAGAGGCACAGGTGATTCGAAAGCCAAATCAATGCTGGGGCTGTGCCATCTGCTGGTAGTGAAGGACTTTAGGTTACACTGAAAACAGAATCCCAAGGAGAGGCTCAATGAGAAACAGTCTGATTCAGAAAACTGAGAGGAAGATGGAGAGATTCATTTCTACTCTTTCTGAATGAGGCTGTGCAACTGTGTCCTGGGAAGTTACCTTCTGAGTGTGGGTGTTTTGTGCCACCCAGTCATGAACCATGGGAAAACCAAGAACTACCTGTCTGTTATTGTAAAGACATTGAAATGTTTCATTAGAGTAAATCATATAACATGATATTTCTCACCTTAAATACAAACACTGAGTGAAAAGGATTCATCTCATTAGGAAAATCAGTCTCTTTCAACTAAAATAAAAGTTGAGCGAAACATTGCTGTGACGATTTGCCAAATCAGCTGCCTGAGGAAAAGACATCTCACCGGGGCACAACAGGTATCTGTTTTCTGTGAGTACAGAGAACACCAGCGTAGACAAAGACATTGATCTTAGACACACACTATATAAGTACTGGTATGTAAGTTACTCACCAATGAAGAAAACCTATTTCAGTTGGCAAATAGCAATGTTTATATCCAAAGATTTGTATTTAAGACAGACCTGGTGGTGCAGTCCTAAAACCTTACCCAGCTACTCGGGAGGCTGAGGCAGGGGAAGTAAGGTCAAGATGTTCTTGAGCCAACTGAGCAAGTTCAAGGTCAGTTTAGACATATTTACAGCACTCTGCCTTCAAAATAAAAGTATAGGGGCTGGGGAGATGGTTCTCTCAGTAAAGCACTTGTCTGGGAATCCACAAAGACCTGAATTTGACACTCAGAACCTGTGTAAAATACGCAGGGGATGGTTTCACACATCTGTAATATCAGCATGGGTGAGACAGGGACAAGTGGATCTCTGAGGCTCTCCGGCCAGCGTGGCCTACTTGGGTACTTCCAGACTAATATGAGACCCTGTCTTGAAGAAAAAGTGGGCAGTACTTAAGGAAAACCATTCAAGACATTCCTCTGACCTCCATGCACGTGTGTACCTGAACACACGCAAAACTGTGTACGCACACACTCCCAAACAGGAACGATAAAGGCTCCTCGACCTTGACAACAGAGCTCTAGAGAAGTCAAAGTGAAGGCCGAAAGAGACCTCTGGACACCTCTACAGGAGACACTAGAGAAACATGAGCTGCTAAAACAGGCCTTTGCTGAGTAAGGACAGGGGTGTCTCGCCAGCGGGGAGCAGCAACCCTCTCAAGAGTACAGTATGCCGAGCAAATGCCCCTACACTGCCCCACCTGCCTCTGTCGAATGGATTTGGGCAACTCTACTATTTAACCGGGACCTTTCTGCTCAAGGACACAGCAGTGGGTGAGCAGGAAGCCATCCAGAGAGCCACCCTTCTGCTCTCTGAGTGTGGGTGTGACAGAACAGGTTCAGGATGCTGAGCTGGCAGCCACAGAAGAGGATTAAACAGGATCTCCTCACTCCATCTTCATGCCACTATGATGTTCTCGGGATTTCCCACTTTCTGCTCTTACGTTACTCATTGCAGAATCAGTCTTACGTAGCGATCATGAATTCATGGATACTTTTCTTGGTGACTTGTATTTGACAGTTGACAAAGAAAAGTATTCCAATAGCCCCATAGCTGCCTTTTGGGTCAACACATGAGAATTTTAGACAAAAGAGAACTTTTGACAGTTTGATATATATAGATATAGATATATACAGTTATATATATAGATATAGATACAGTGATATTTCCCTCCCCATCCATTACCTACTGCTACTGACTTCCTATGCCTCTGAAGCCCCCCTTTCCTATTGATTCCCTAAATAGATGTGCTGTCAAGCTTCCTTCTAAACATTTATGTTTTTAGCAAGAGGCTTATGCCTGTCTCCGCCTCAGGCAGAGAAGCACTGTTCTGCAGAGGGCAGTGGTTAATACAAAGACTCATCCTTGGTCAAAACGTTGAGAATAATTCATTGTTGACTGTATAGCCTTCAAACAGACATCTAACACACACACACACACACACACACACACACACAAAACACACATGTTCCTGAAACTCAGAGAACTAATGGGATTTTGCTCAAACAAAAATCTAGCTTTTTTTCTCCTCTGCACTAGAAAAGAAATGTCAGAAATGCCTAATTTTGAGCTGATGAAGAGCCCGCTTTGGTAATGTGGGAAGAACTGCACTTTCATAGCTGGTTCACCTGGCAGGAATCATCAATACAGACCCTGAAGGAGGCAGCTCAGAAAATTCACTTGGACATTTTTCTCAGTAAAACAATTTCTGTAGGCCCAAGTCCTTGTGTGAACACTGTCAGAGCCTGGGCGGGATTCTGAACAGGGCGCATACTGCTGAGGAAAGCAGGTTCCTGTCCTCAAAAGTGCTGCATGTATTCATTGCTATTCTCGTTTATTGGTCCTTGTGGGAGGGCTGAAAGACAATCCAAAGGCACCATTTTGTTTTTCCCACCCTGCAGATTTTATAGGCTCCATCACTTGCCTCGGGTAAGAGGACATGTTTGTGTCAGAACCCAGCCTCCGAGACTGGACAGACTCCTGCCAAATTAGTGCTCTCTGGAGGGTCGTGTGTCATTGTAGGGCCATTGGCTCACATGCTGACTGCATGCCCAATACAGGAAACCAGGAAGGGCACTGATTAGGGAAAATTGCTGCTCCGTGTACAGCCTAAAATGCGGAGAGGGGCTGGGAAGGAAGTAGTTATGAGAAGATGTGAAAAACAGAAGTAAACTGAGACCTTAGGAGGGAACCAGATATAAAGGAGATTGGGTTCGAATCCCAGATCGCCTTCCACTCCTGCTTTCCCATGCATTTCTCCCATGCCCTCTCTAACATATTGCATACTTTACCCATATGTGGTTTAAATGCACACTAAAGCACGGAGTTTATACTGACAGATATTTTTGAGTGTCAGGAATATACGTCTGAGCCTAAACAGCACCTGTTCCATAACAGGGTGAAAGAATTAAAGACATGGCCTTGGGCTTCTGGTCACCCTCTTTGAGCTTCAATTTCCTCGTTTATGATCTACAGGAGGCCTGCACGGTCAGATAAGAGAATAGAAATATTCCCAACTTAGCTTTGTTATTCAATATTGATGGCTTGAGGTTAAAGGCATCCTAGTGAATATTAACAGCCTCAGTGTGGGGCTGTCAGGGAAGCCAGTCACGTTACATCCTCAAGGATGAGTAATAGAGTAATAATGGAGTGTGATATAAGAAAAGAAAGAAGAACACGAATATGGAGAACAGCTAGACAAAACCGCATGCTGCTTTGACAATAAACACACTCTACTTTTGTTTATTGTCTATGCTCCCAACTGTGCCTGAAGGCTGACTTCCTCTGGATGGGCTTCGGGGCTCTAATTCTAACTAACTAGAGGCAGGTGACTCTCCAAAGCCATGGCAACATGAGCTTTCCCTTGTGGGCACTGTCCCAGGCTGGGCTCTCTGCGCTCTGAACAAATTCGCAGGGATGGGGGTGTATGTGCAGTGACTACCAAGTAAAACAAGAGGCTTTCCGCTCCGTGACACACCTATGACTCAGTCTGCTCAGACAAAGCTGGAGATTAAGTTTCCTTGCCAAATCTGCAAGGAGAAACACAACACCTTTGCTCGCTAGGAGTGGAACATGCTTTATTAACCCAGCCTTAATTATATTCCAGTTTGAGATTCAATAGTTTCGATTGCAACATTGCATGAAACCAGGGTGAGCTGCACCCCATGGGACTCCCATTGACATATGAGACCAGAAAAGTACCTGAGAAGCAGTGACCCGCTTATGCCAGCTGGTGAGGGAGGCAGTATGGAGCTCATGCCATGCCCAGGTCTTGGGGAGCCCCTGATTGGGCTGCATCAGGGCAAGACTGAGCTGGCAGTTAGCTGGGTCAGGGAAACTCGCTGCAAAAGTCAGAACCGCAGGATTTATACAATGCCTTAAGACCAGGAACTGGGAATGCCACTGTCCCCATCCAGATGAAGTTCTTGTCATCTAACCCTCCTCTTCTCCCTGTCATCACGTCAACAAGGGGTCAGAAAAATGGCCATTAGCTTTGAGGTGGTCAGATTAGAGCCAGCACTATCCAAAGGGAGGAAATGAATCATTTACTTTTATTTTGAAGACAGTTTCTCCAAATATTTTGCCTGACTTCTTATGTTTCCCAATCAAGTCACTGCGACCACTGTTTTCGCCAACAGCTGGTGTCTACAGGATAATCTTAATGTCTTCCTAATATTGACTCCACTTCTCCTCAGGTACAGGATAATCTTAATGTCTTCCTAGTATTGACCCTGCTCTTCCTCGGTAACATGCTGAGAGGCTTGCATGAATTGCCTCACTGAAGCACCACCATAGCATTATGAGATAAGCAAGGGCTTGCATTTGTCAAGTTTCCTCATGTAGAAAAAGGCAGACATGGGGTTCAAGTCAAATCCACACTGACTGCCATCCTCTGCCTCCTGCAGTTGCAGCATGCTGAGTCACACTTGGTCTCCTATGACCCAGAAGTCTCAATAGATGGTGGCCTCAGTAATGCTCGTTGATTAATCGAATAGATCGTTTTAAAGGGCCTTAGAGTGGGAACAAAAGGGTTAGGTGGAAGTCAGCCCTGGCAGCAATATTTCCAAATGGAGTAGAGCCAAGACATCTTCCTGGGTGTTGGCCTTCCTATCCGAACAGAAAAGTGGTTGGCCTAGATGACCTCTGATCTGATTCGGGGTCTTGCTCCAAGTTCACCTATCCAACCAGCATCCAAAGGCAACATTAGGGATCCTCCTGCCTCCCTGCCTCCTTCCCCACACCCAAGTCCACAGGCACACAAACAGGTACTTAGCCTAACAACACCTTGACCCAAGCTCCCATGAGTCACTTGTCAAGCTAGGCAGAGATGTAGGCATGCTTATGATTACTGCTGAAAGCACAGCCTGGTGACTCTCTGCCAGAGGGAAGAGTACTCATTGCACGCAGGAATCAGTTCTCCTGAACATGGCAGGCATGGAAATGAGCCTTTGTAAATATACGCAGACCCTCTCTTCAATCAGAGTCATTTAAGTGCCCTTAATGAGGCTTCCTGGACAAAGCACCAAGCAGTATCACCTAACCATGGTCCTATATCCATATAGGTCATGTTGCTCATTGGGAGACTGTGCTCAACTGTATATAGTAAGCACTAGAGAGACAAGGAAAACCTGAAGTGGACAATGTCAGCAATTCCTACCCCATAGCCTGCAATTCTGTGAGAGGGCCCCAGGATCCAAACTGAATATGCAGATTAGACACATGAACAAAGAATGTGCTAATTCTAGGATAGGTGTAGGAAGGGAGGAAGCAGGGATGAAGATGGGGACTGGCTTCTCGGAAGACTCAGTATTGGAGTTTCTTTTGGTTTGTTTGTCTGTTTTTTACCAATTTTTATTTATAAATTTTTCATGCACTATACTTTGATCAAGTTTTCTTTCCCACAACTCCTCCCAGATCCTACGTGTCTCCCTGCTTACCCTTATCTAACTTCATTCTCTCTCTCTCTCTCTTTCTCCAAAAACAAAAATGTCAAAATAAAAACAAAACCCCAATAAGACAAAAAGTGCTAAAAAAACAAAACTTAATAATTAAATAAAACATGGAATCTGCCTGAAATGGCACCTGCAAAAATAAAAGCAGAGACTTTACAAGTGGAAGTAGAGAAACTATTTTAGCAAAGGCAAATGAGGAGCAGGCACTTGCTATCTCACTGTGGTGTGCACATACGCATACATGCTCGTGGGTGCCCAGATCCCAAGCGTCCCTTTGCACATAGCTGTGTGCACTCAGCTCAGTTTCTGTCATTTCAGTCCTGAGCCTGCTCACTCCCCATTAGGATGGCCAGTAACTTGTCTCCAAATAGCAAGGTCAGCACATCACTCTTCACTGCAATTAGAGCTATATGTTCTACCTTATTTCAGCCTCGTTCATTGAAACTGCCACTCACCTTTGAGTTGAAGAACCAGCAGGCTTCAACTTTCTTCCTTTTCCCTTCTGACATATAAACTACCCCTTTCCAAAAGCAACTATATCAAAACCACATTCTAAAATGTTCCCCCCAAAAAATGGAATGCATTTAGATTTGTACCCAATCTAAAATTAGAGAAAGACTTCCAAGCTAATTTTATGGGTTCTGTGTCATCCCCAAAGGATCTAGGTTTTCCTCTATTTTAAGACCCCCATATAACTAACTTAAGGTGAGGGCTGAGGACACAGCTAAATTGCACGTGCTTGCCCAGTATGGATGAACCGTCACCCGCTGCAGCACACACAACAAAACACTTGACATGGACATATAACTTCATAACGTAATTCAGAACCCCAATCCAGGGGTCACCAAATAAATCCCAGCCCATCATCTTTAAATGTATTACTACAGTTGAAATTGGTTTTTATAACTCTCTCTCTCTCTCTCTCTCTCTCTCTCTCTCTTTCTCTTTCTCTGTATGTGTGTGTACTCATATATTCATGCATGTAAATGTATGTATATATGTGAGGGATAACATCAAATTTCTGTGTGTGAGTGTGCACATGTGTGTGAAGTCCAGAGGACAAACAACCTTGACTGCTCTTCCCCAGGCAGAACGTCTACATTTTTAAATGAGGTCTCTTACTGGCCTAGAACTCACCAAGTAGACTAGGTAAGCAAGCTAGTGAGTCCCAGGAATCCACCTATCTCCACCTCACCTCCCACACACTGGGATTACAGGTGAGCACCACAATGCCCATTACTTTTTTATGGGTTCTGGGGATCCAGCTCAGGTACCAGTGTTTGCAAGATAAGCACTTTACCAACTGAGCCATCGCCTCATCCAAGTTTTATAATTCTAAGTAGTTGAGAAAAATAAAACTAATAATCTGTGTCATGTGAAATTTTACATTTCAGTGTTAACAAATAAAGTTTTATTTAAACATAGCTGTGCACGTCCATTTCCTTACTATCTGTGTATGAGAACAGCAGATTGCCTAGACAGAGATCAAATGGCCTGCAAAGCCTAAAATATTTACTATCTGGTCCTTTATAGAAAATGTGTACAGCAACTCTAGTGTGATAGAAACATCTCGCCAAACTAGACACAAATTCTTTTTTTTTTTTTTGCTTTTTGTTGTTGTTTTAGATCTTGAAATCAAAGACAAAACCATCTAAACGTCAGTGGTTTTGTTCTTCTAGACCTTTGCTCTTTAAATACCAACACAGTGGACTCTGTAATGACCCAGACTAAAGCAGTATGCCCTGCCAGTATGTGTGAGGAAAATGGAAGTCATTATTAAGCTGAATGTAAGCATTCAAACTAAGAAGTAAAGAACTGTCTTTCAGTATAAGAGAGATATTTGCTTTAGTGCAACTATATCTCTGTAGATTATGAAGTGTCCTTGAGGAAGGATTTTTCTCTAAATTTTTCTATATATATAGTGAGGGGTCTCATCCCAGCCCTCTGGCATCCATCTTTGGAAAACTGGGCAGAAAACTCCATTTCCAGCCCCCTCCCCTGGGAGTTGCCTCAGTCCAAACTCTGCCTCCCCAGGAAGGGTCAAGGAAGCCAGCCAAATGGTGACCCCTCCCCAGGGAAGGTCAAGGCCACTCCCACAGGCTACTTAACTGCCTCCCAGAAAATAAACTCCCCTCTTCCTCTCTGGTGGTCATGTAGGCTTCCCTCCCCCCTTTCATGTTTCCCCAGACCAACTGAGAGTGCAGACATCCAATTTTACCTGGATATCTTTTAATTCAGTTTGATTTGGTCTGATTAGGATTATTTGTGTTGGTGGAGAGGCTTGTTGATGAGATAATACCTAACATATATATGTGTGTGTGTATGTGTGTGTGTGTGTATCTTATGAAACTGAGAGTAGATATCCAAAAGACTATAGGAAAAGTAGAGAAGATTATAACTGTACTTCAAGCTGTGGTTAAGATTAGATGGAGCATGTTTAAGCTATCTTGAACTAAACTATGATGCTATCTAAGAACAACCTAACATTTAAGAAATGACGATAGAATAATTCATTTCCATACAGAGCACGGGCTCAGGGGTAGAGCTTTGCCTGAAAACAGTGGATGGCCCTGATACACACTGTTCTCAAGATAGAGACTAGGACACCATAAAAAGGTAATGAGGCAATCCATTGGTCTCGAGGGACAAGGGGGAGACAGGACTAAAATCTTATTCTTGCATTGTGTCTTCATAAATTGGGGTTTAGACTGAGCTGAAGGAGAAGTAATGAATGTCAAGGAAGTGCCTATAGAAAGGGTTAAGTGACCCCTTTCAAGTAGAGAACCTAGGCAGCGACCATACAAAAGTCTGTGGAGGATGGCACACCTGGCATCCTTGGAGCTGACATATATTAAACACCAGGTTGTTAACGTTCTTTGCATGGTTTTTACCACTTATAATTACCAACATTCAGTAGGGTTATATTCAAAATTTGCAGCCTAGGTCCAAGTGCGGTGTGGCTAATTAAAAAAAAAAAGTTTGCTCCAAATTGAGTAGGAATAGTAAAGAGAACAGGGTTGATTGTCATCAACTGAGGACAATCGGGTTCCAGGGAGCAGAGACAGCAGCAATGAAAGCACCACCATGGCCAAGAAAGATGCAAGAATGAAAGTGGATGACTCCAGAGCATTGCAGTGTCTCACGGGCACATGAGAGGGCATCTTAACTACCCAGATAGTACTAAGACTTACAAATAACACATTCCACAAATACCGTCTATCGGTTTACAGCCACTAAACTGATGACTTTGAGATTTGACATCCAACAAACAAACCAAAATTAAAAAAAAAAAAAGGTAATCCTAGCTAGGTAGATATTACTTAAATCTATACTGAGCATGAACTCTCAAAGAGCTCAAGAGTTAAGGTATGTAAAGCACCCAACCCAATGAAGACTTACTTGTTGCTGTTCCTCTTCCCATTCATGTGGCTGATGCCATTGTCCTCATTCTTACCAAACATGATAAGGCTTCATAGCCCCTCAGCTATACATTCTCGATCAGACAGAGCAATAGCCAAGAGGCTAAAACCTGCCTTTAAAATGGTAACCATTACAATGACTTGTAATCTTCCAAAGCATCAGAATAGAGAACTAGATAAACAATGCAATGTGGCATTAAAGTTCCATGAGAAAGGAATGTGTCTGAAGGAAAAGTATCTAAAAGGATTCATCAATGCCTCTGGCCAGTCACTGCCAACCTCCTGAAGCTAGCTCATTAAAGGAAACTCATCTGTAATTCTGGATGGTCCAAATCTCCAAATTAGCTTATAAATAAAATTCTAAGCTCAGACAGATGAAGTCATTGGCCCAGACAATATGTGTAGGGATTAGTCAAGCATAATCTTAATTTATTTATTTATTTATTTCACAATTGAAATAAAATTATATCACTTTCCCTTCTCCCTTTCCTCTCTCCAGTCCCTCCCAGGTACCTTCCCTCAATCCTTTTCTGTGCCCCTCATTCTCAAACTGATGGCCGTTTTTACTGATACCCGTGTGTGTGTGTGTGTGTGTGTGTGTGTGTGTGTGTGTGCAAAAGTATATTTAAATACAAACTGATGAATCTAATTTTGTTCTGTGTGTGTGCTATTTCAAGACTGACCTCTCTGCAGTGAACAACCAATAGGTCTCCTCCCTGGGCGAGTCTAATTCTCCTTCTCATGGTAGTCATTAGTTGACTGTAGTTCTTTGTCTAGAGGTAGGACCTTGTGAAATCCCCCCTTCCATATTAAATGCCCACTAATATTGTCATTTTTCAGTTTTATTTATGCAGGCATTTCTAGAGTGAACTGTTTCACAGCAGACTCTCTAATAGTCTGGCTCTTACAATCTTTCTGCCCCTTCTTGTGCCATGGTCCCTGAGCCATAGATACCAGATCTAGGATGTAGTTGTGACTTCTGGCATTGAGCTCTATACAATCTGTTGATATCTTTATTGTGTCCAGTTTTGGTTTTCAGTGATGGTCTCCATTTGTTGTAAAAACAGCCTTCTTTGATATGGGGTAGTAGCTTCAGTATCTGTGGGTATGGGCTAAGATTTACAATGTAGTAAGGAATTATACTTGTCTAGCAGAGTGGTGGTAGTGAATTCTTCTCTAAGGTCCATGATCTCACTAGTCCTGAAAATCTGGCTAGGTTTTCAGAACCAAGAATGATTTCCCTCCTGTTGAATGTGTCTTAAGTCCAATTAGAAAGCTGATGGTTGCCACCAATATGTGAATGTCACTTAAATGCCCACTTTGCTTTGCAATGAATTTTGTTATTAACATAGGAAAACCCACCAACTCCTAATCTATTGAATTAAAATTATAATTATTTATAAGTAAGGCAGTAATTATACAAAATGATAAAAGAGAATTGCAATATTTATCTTTGCTATGAAAGGTGTACGGGTGAATGAATTGCTGCAGAGGACCTGTGTCTCTTTATCAGGCATCACTTGTGAGTGAGATATGCCATTTTTCAAATACTCCATGAAGAACCTTCTGGACTCCCATGCTGGGTGACTCTCCATCTTGTGTGTGTATCAGTGAGGTGAAGGGATTATAAATCACTCACAATCAGTCCCTAATCACTCAAGTTGTCCAAGGTCAAGGAAGATCTGGAAAAAATCAACATAAATTAAATCATCTATAATAATAAGAATCCCAGGGCAGCTCTGCTTAGGCTGTAGCAAGAGACCTTCTGTTCAGTGCACTGGTCAGGGTGCTCTCTGCCACAACCCTTCCCATAGGCAAAAACAACTAATGAATAGAATTCGCATGGGCTAGCTTAAGCGCATATCAGTGCCCTAGCCAAACATCAAGGCTGAATTTTACTCTCTCTTCCGTTCGCATCTCTTCTTGCTGTTACAAATGTGACCTCTCTAAAATGGATATCTAATTACATCATCTCCTACTTACACTTTTGGGGCGATTCCATACTGTCCTTAAAATTGATCTAAACTTCCTCTTGGGAAACACAAAGCTCTATGCAAGCTAGCTTGGATCTACCACTCCAGACTCCTTCCCTGACATGTGCCCACACCTACCCACTTTGTTCTCTTTTGGCTGTATACATTAGATCATCTAAAGAATAAGTTGCTCTCTCTAGATGACCATGGATTTCCCTAGTCTTCCTTTTTGTATAGAACCAATATTCCTTCTGGAAAACCGATAGCCCTTCAATACCCAGCTCACATAGCCACACCTTTGGAGCACGCACTTATATACCCTCCAAGTTGGTGTTAGAGACCTTAGGACTTTGCACCATTACTGATGCTAGTGAGACCACAAGCATCCTTCAGGGACAGAACTGTGTCTTCTTCATCTGCACATGGTCAGCCCATGGTAAGTATTCATCAGATGCTACTGATTCGTCTGTATATGCAACTGAACCAACACAAACATTGGTAGCCATGGACCCCACCAGAATTACACAACTCATATCGGATGTTTGCTCACTCATTATTGCATCACTATAGCTTTATCCAGTGTTTCTTAGAGAAGCAACTTGAGAATCCTTAAATTATGTAGAAGAGGTCTACAGAAACACAATGTCAAACATCACATTTTGGCTTCAGTTCCTCCGGTGATAACAAAAAAACTAGGAACTATACTAAAAATCTTCTCCTTTTTGTTTGGTTGGATTGGTTTGAGTTGGTTTTCGACACAGGGTTTTTCTGTGTAGCCTTAGCTGTCCTGGAATTCATTCTGTAGACCAGACTGGTCTCAAACTCAGAGATAAGCCTGCTTCTTTCTCGCAAGTCATGGAATTAAAGGCATGTACCACCACACCCAGACAAGAAAAGAGTAGAATTTAGGCTTAGAAACAACAACATATATCAATATTTAGCTAAGTATAAGAACTCTGTTCCACTGTCAACTGTTCCTGTCTTCATGATTACTTTCCACATATGGCATGTTAATTTTGTTTACTAATAAACACATAAGTATATTTAAGTTATAATAAATTAGTTTACAGGAAAAAATCAGTAAATATTTTTATGCATAGTATGGCTATTACAAAATATGAGACTAACACCCAAATACCTACCTGGAGTAGAGAAAAACATGAGTCTTATAAGGTAGAAGGCCTGAGGAGCTCAAAGGTCTACACCCATTGTGTAAGTTAATAAACAATAATAAAGTACTTTCTATGGATTATCAGAATATAAATAAAAAAGTATACATTTTAGAGCTATTGCAAAAATAAGATAAAATAACATTCCCAGAAACAGACATGAAGCAACTTCATTATGGCTATCAAAACAACAATCTTCAAATATGTGGACAGGCCTGAAACACCAGCTAACCAGAGGGCTAGGACAGGAGGATCACAAGATCAAGGCCAAGCTGAGCACACAATGAGTTCAAGGCTAGCCTGGGCAACTTAATTAGACTCCGTCTCAAATCAAGAAGTCAAAAAAGGCAGGTGATACAGTCAGTACCAGAGCACTCGCTAGCATGTCAAATGGCCCGGGTTAAGTCTTGTTCATGACACAGGAAGAACTAGACCAACTTAGCTGCAGTAAACCTTCCTGCAATGCCTCAGCTGGTGCAGTCTAAGTTTACCTCAATGAATTCTATTCATTTTGCCCATCTGTGTCCAAGAGCTTAATCTTGCACATTCCCAAATTCCTGTTAAAATAACAAAACATCTCAGGAATACTGTCAACAATCAAAACACATAGGGATTTCCACCAGATGTAAGGTGGATGGAGGCAATTGAGGAGATCATTGGCAAACCCACTATCCAACACAAGTAAAAAAAGACTGCAGAGCACATCATAGCACCCCTAAATCAGCCCTTACCCCCTAAGCAATGAGGCAGGAGACCCCACTTGAGGGAACTGGGAAAAAAATGTTAATGCCGTTGTCTCAGGGAGTTCTGACAGGCTGGGAAACTAAATCCAGTAGGGGTGGAAAGCAAAGGGACATCTCAGTCATTTCCACTTTCTCATCCCATACAAAGCTCAAAGCATTGAGTCAAACGCCATCTTTTACTTGGCTGCAATAAAACCACTAGTTTAATAAAAATAAAAATAAAACAGAATGTCATTTTTTCTTCTGCTTCTCTTATACCTTTGTCCAGAAAATTTTAAGCAAGAATCTACATAATTCACAGATCAACAGACTCTATAACATTGGGATCTACCTCCACTCCAAATCCCAAGCATGTTTATCACAAATACCCTAAATATGTTCTTGCCTTCTGAACGCTTGAGTTCAATATGAAATGCCAACAGAACTTAACACTCCGAAAAGCCAGTGCTATTTGAAGGTCAATTGCTAGAATGGAGAGCTAGAAAGGAGAAAGCAGGTATGCTCAGCTCTGCATAGGTCAGTTTGCATGGTGACCACTCTCCTTAACCAATACCAACCCACAATGAAGATTATCTCAGTACCTCTACATCCCTCATTCCTACCTCCTTCCACAACATCAACACTAATACTGGGCTGAGTTGGTGCATTTTTTTCTCAGAATTTTGTTGGAGAAAAGTGAGAAACTATGTAGTTGAGTCAAAAGGAGAGAAATGGGAAATTAAGGATTTTGTGGTGTTTTGTGCAGGTTAGGAAGTAAGTCCTTTGAGGTCGTCACAAAACTTCAATACCATCTAAATTTCTCCTCAGCTACTCTTGGCTATTGCCAAGAGCTTTTTGGTGTCTCATGTGAGCCCTCAAGAAGAGTGGTCCAGGTGGCAAAAGTCTCAAAGCAGAAGTCCATGAAAACTTAAGGAAATGGACACTTCATCAAGACAGGGATCTAAAGAAGTGCATACTGCAATGAGCAGAGCTGAAACAATTGGTAGGAACCAAGCCAAGGACAGAAATCTCAGTGTTAGAGGAGAGTTTTCCTTAATCAAGTGTACTGGGTGAGAACCAGAAAGGATGTCTCCAGATGGGGAAGGAAGCAAGGCTGGATGGGGGCTCATCATCAAAGGGAAAGCCTCAAATGAGTTTGAAGGACTCTTCTACAGAACCATTCAATCATGAAAAAATAGTCTTTCTAAGTGATGTGAACAGTAGGATGAGGAAGAAGGAGAAAGTGACTAATTTAGGCTTTGGAGAAAACCCTACACTATGTATGTGTAGGGAAGCTGTTTCTGAGTAGAACTCCATTTGCTCAGGAATTAAGGTCAGTGACTAACTCTAACAAAGGATTAATACCCAGATTGTGCAAAGTAGCCAACTTCTAAGAGCCGAAGGGCTATTGAATCAGATGTCAGCCTTCAGATATCAAAGGCATTCTCCTAAAGAGAATCACTAAACTAGGTCCCTTTAATGATCTACAGAGGCTCTTTCTTGTTCTCCTGAAAACCTGGGAAACAGCTAAAATGCTAACTAACTCTCAAACTTGTCTACTCAACTCCTCTGTCTTAGAATACAGCCCCAGACTTTGTCTCCTCCACAGCGACAAGTCATGTTTTCAAGTCTACTTTCCCTCTGCCTGAGGAAGACCTGGAGCCTGTCTAATTAGCTAGGGCTGTAGTTGAAAATTACAATCTCAACTGGAAATAATTATCAGGATTCCCAACAGACCTACTCTTTCCTCCCGGGGCGCTTGTCTGTGTAAACCTATCTGAAACTCAGTCAAATGCACTGAACTCCCTTGAGAAAGCTCAGACCATAATTTGGAACCAGCAGCAAAAACCTTAAGAAGAGACTGCAGGACGGAACTGGGTCTTTTCCTTCATCAGACAGAGGTTCAAACAATAACTGGCAAAGCACGATTCAGAACATATGTCTGCACGTGAGAGCAAAGCCCCAGCCTTTGGACTGTGTGATCATCACAGTTATTGTCATGACCCAGCAGAGCCGCTCTGACTCATACCTCAGATTTCTTTCTGGCAAGGATTTCTGCAGAGTCTACTCCTTGGAGGTAAGGTAAGAGATCTGAGGAAGTGAAGAGCAGAAACCCAGCGAATCAACAGGAGGATGCATGAATGCACAAGATGACAACCTATAGCAACCTCGTCCCTGGATAGGCAGGAGTAGCATGGGTGGATGAAGGAGAGATGGAGCTCACAGCACACTGGGACAACCAGACACACAACCCCACAATGGCCACATAAGCTAGTGATGTTCTTATGGCTACAGGTTCCATAGCAAAAGCAAAAATGAAAGAGTGATTGATTTCTCCTGGAGATCTGTGGAGAATGTCGTGTGAACAAGATCTCCCAGGATGACCAAGAAGGAAGAGCATGCTAAGAAGATGAATGGCTCAGAGGCCAGACATTTGCTTCAGATACTTGGGGGAATGAAAGACTTGAATTTCACTGATGGCATCTTTCTAAATGAATCTTGTGTAGACATTTTTCACACAGGCAGACCTGCTACCTCCCACCGAAGGAACAACAGAGGAAACTGATTGGTCAACAGTGGATATGGATGGGGTGCGAAGGGAAACTGTACCCCTTGGCTGTGTTTTTCCAAATCTACAAAGGGTGGCGACCTTGAAGGAAAGGGAGAGCTTTTTTCACTAGAGGGTCTTCAGTTTCAAACTTCAGTAGCTGGCCAGAGACTACTGTGGATATAAAGTAGTGAAAATGATAGAAGGGAAGAAATACTCTTGGGGACATGCTGGAGGAGTAAAAAAGTTAGGCAGTTAGGAACATGGCTTCCTCAGCTCTCTGCAGAGCACTGAAATGTGTGTGTATGTGTGTGTGTTTATATACACACACTATATATATGTATATATCATATATACATTGTATCTTTATATATACACACTATGTATATGTGTGTATATATCATATATTCATGTGTGTTTATACACACACTGTATATATGTATATGTATATGTCATATATACATGTGTGTTTATACACATGTATCTATGTATATATATTATATACTGTATATGTATATACATTGTATATGTATATATATGTTAAATATACACATGTGTGTGTAGTGTGTGTGTGTGTGTGTATGCACATGCATACCCAAGTGATCCACTTCCACCAAAACCCAGCTACATTGGTTCTCCATTGGCCATGATTTAACGAAGATGTTTAGCAAGATAAAGGCTTATGCTGTCAGCAATGGGCTGGCTGGCTTCTGTCCAAGACGAGCATCAGGAAGAAGACCATCCTCTCCCAATCTCCTGGAAGGCTTAGGGTTGCCTGATGACTGAAGTTCCCAGCATTCTCTCACTGTTTCTCCATGTGACTTCGGGGAGCCATTGGATGTGCGGCCTCAGCCATAGCAAAGGAGAGTGAACAGGTGGGCTCAGGGCAGTTCCATCAGTGTGGACGACACTGCTCTCTCTGAAGGGCAAAGGAGGAATCTGGGGAGTAGGGGAAAACGCAATAGGTAAATCTGAAGAAAAACCACGTGGGCCACCCCCTGAGAGCCACTGGGTTTGGGCACAGTCTCACACAGGTCACTCTGCCCTGCTGCATCTATTTCCCAGAATGATTTTTTCACTCACCCAGAGTTGTTTGAAGAGACTGTAACTCTGACACCAATTGAAAGAAAAAAAACCTTGGGGTGCAAACTTAAGTCTCAGATAAAAATGACATTCATTAATTCGTATATTAAATAACTATTTTGACCTTCTCTTGCATACCAGAAATTGTCCTAGACATTGCCTCACTTAATGCGTTAGTTGTTCCTTGGTTCTAAAAAGAATTTTTAAAAGGATTTAGTAATTTAGTACACTGAATATCAGCCTTGAGAAAAACAAAAAAGGCACACACACATATCAGATTTATATTTTAGTTATTTATGAGAGATGAACCACTAATTTGCCTCTGAGTTTCCTAGCAGGCAAGGCAAAGAGAGAAACATGACCTATTTCATAATTTTCTCTGTAAGACACAAATAGCATCAAAGCTATTCCTGATGCCGAGATCTGAATATTTAATGTCAGCTTGACATGCTGAATGCTTAAACTACAGAATTTTAATTCAACAAACATTTGCTCACGCCTACTCTGTACCAGGCCCTATGCCAGGTATTAAAATGAGCAAGATGAGTAATAACTGGTGCGTGTTCCCTCAGCACAAACTGCATAGCGGGGATCACAGGATGTCAGTGTGGATCTTGTCCCACGCCTGAATATGCCCCATGGCCCTCCAGGAGCAGAGGACGGGATAGGAGAATTCCTAGTATAGGAGAAATTCTAGTGGCGAATTGAATCTAGTGGTACAGAGACAGGGAGAGGAGAACAAGAAATAAAGGTGTCTCTGAGGCATAAAGATGCCCTCCAGCTGCCCCTGAGTATATATCTGGAACAAAGTCCATAGACTTATAGCCGTTTTTAAAGGATTTGTTATCAAAAATTAATGTGCCGGTTTTATGACGATCCCATTGAGTACTGCAAACCATTAGACCCTCACAGCAGGAGAAAGCCCTCCTGTTCTTTCTGAAGTGTTAGATCCCAGGCCAAGTGGGTCCATCTCATCCAGCCGACTGGAAAACAGAACCCGACTGAGAAAGGATGCTGCCCCCGGAAGGGTCCCTGGGCAGACCCTCCGAGACACTATTTCCCTGGTCCTCACTTCCCAAGTGAGAAATCTCATCAAAGTTCATTAAAGAAAGTGAGTCGTGGAATAATCACTTCCTACATCCATGAGCCTCCTTGGGAATTTCAAATCTGGATCCATCTTACACCTGCGGCTTCTTGATCACTCCTGGCTCATCCGAGTCTGCATCCTCAGCAACCCCCACACGCTGTCAGCAGAAATCACGGTGTGCTGCTCATGTCAGGGTCTTGCAACCAGGGCAGACGGCCCCACTGGGCAAAGACTATAAGACTTCTTAATACACTGGAGCACACATGGGAGTGTTGACAAAAATCAGGGGTGCCTGGGTCCTACCTACTCTGAGCCTGTGAGCCTGTCTGAATGCCAGGTGGGTCTCATATTCAGTGACCGAAGATTATGGTCTCGCTTTTCACAGAACCAGAACCTTGTCTTCTGCGCCGTGCTGGAGTCTCAAGTCACAACGGGGCTCTGGATTCATTGTCCTTAGAGCCTGAGCTCCATGGGGATGCCCTTGTGCAGCCTTTTTATTCTTTCTGTCCTGAGCTAGACAAAACAGCAGCAGCAGGCCCCTTTCCCCTGCCAGTGTTAAAACACTGCCATCTAGTGGTAGCTGTGGCTCTTCTCGAGAAAGCGCAGAGACAGTTGTCCCAGGTCTACCGACACTTGATAAGGTGCTAGACCTTCAAGCCTTTTTAGTACTTGGATAGCTATTGCTTGCAAAGCATCCTGTAATTTCTCCTCCTGGGGTGCTTACTATTCTATGATTGTATTTGGACAGAGCCCGGGATGGAAATGAACCCAGACAAAGGGGATTAGAACGACAGTCTTGCAGGCTACAAAATCCACATGTGAACCCCCCCCAGGGACTCAGCCATATGTTAGGAAACAGACTTTTAATATAAAATTTCATATCCTATTGGCCTCTTATTCTGCCAGGAAATCTTTATATTAGTGAAATCACTAATGTGTCAATTTTCTGTAAACAAAGTTGTAGAAACAAATATAAACATCTATTTAACCTGCTTTATATATGTATATGTGTATGTATATGTGTATGTTATAGATATATAGATATATCGATATATCAATAGATAGAGATAGATAGATAGATCAATCGATAGATGATAGATAGATAGATGATTGATAGATAATAGATCGATCGACAGA
>LOEQ01004636.1:45579-55691 GCA_001685075.1 Bramus lutescens | reverse complement strand
AGAGAGAGAGAGAGAGAGAGAGAGAGAGAGAGAGAGAGAGAGAGAGAGCAGGGAGTTTCCTGTATGTGTGTGTGTGAGCAGGGAGTTTCCTGTGTGTGTGTGTGTGTGAGAACACGCACACACACGTGCCCTGAGGGGTGGGGGTGGAACCCGGGGTGCGGGCACCCATCTGTTTCTCTCCAGTGCTGGGATTGTTGGCATGTGCTGCCAGACCCAGCTTTCTTTACGCGTGTGCACGTCCTCACGCTTGTGAGGCGCATAACCAACGGAGCCACCCCCCAGCCTCAGGCTTATTAATAAGCCCATGTCAGCATGTCACACTCACAGTCTGGACTCAGCTGTGGAACCAGCACCCGGATGAAGAATATTCTGGTCGCTAGGACTCTCCCATCTTCCTTAGAGTCAGTTATAAAACACGCCCTCCCTGGGGCCCCTGTGAGGCAGGTGCTAGCCTTCCAGGCTCTGTCCTAGCAGCCTTGTAACAGCTCTGAGGTGGCCACTGTGCAAAGGCCAAGCTCCTCGGGACTCTGGAAATGGAGCTGCTTGGTGACCCAGGGATGGTCCACTCGTGTCCTTGGCCCCTGATGTGAAGTTAGTGCCTCGCCCTCGGGAACCCCTTTCCTTGTGTCTGTGGCAAAAATATGAGAGGAGCGGCAAGGGGAGGAGGACTTTCGGATACAGGTTCCAGGGTATTGGTCCAGCAGGGCAGGAAAGGCTTAGAAGCTGAAGCGTGGTGGCTGGGGTGGATCTGTTCCTGGTGGCAAGAGTTTGCAACATCTCTTGTTCCCATCTTGGTGGATTAGGAAGCAGGGCTCTGCGTGGAAGAAGGACAAGGCTAGAATCCTCAAAGGTGAACCCCAGGGACCACCTCTGCCAGGTCTGCCTCTGTCATAAAGGTCTGTCAACCTCCGAAGCAGCTCCTGTTGAGGACACTTCGCTGTCAAACCCTGACCTCAGCCTTGGGCTCCTAGATATCAGACATGGCACAGTCATCTATGTTGTTTAAGCCTTCTAATCTGCTATATTTTTTTTCGAGTGGTCCCAGAAAGCTAACAACCCATTCAGCAAATGCAGCAATTGAGCAGAGGGGGAATTCTAGCCTTTATTTTTTTCTTTTAATGTAAAACATGATTTTTATGTGTGGTGTGTTGTGTCTGCATGTATATCTATGTACCATGTGTGTGCCTGGTGCCCTTGGAGGCCAGAAGAGGTCAGATCCCTGATTCTCTGGAAGAGCAGTTGGCACTATTAACTCCTGAGCCTCCTCTCCAGCTCCGGAATGCTAATCTTTGGGTGTGCTTTTGGTCTCACGTAGCCTAGGCTGGACCTTGAACTCACTACAGATCTGATGGCAGCCTTGAATGTCTGATCATTCTGTCTCTGAAATTACAGGCATGTGCTGCCACACCTGGTCTATGCAGTGCTGGAGATGGGACTCAGGGTTTCATGCACGCTAGGCAAACAACACTCTACCCACCGGGCCTCAGCCCCATTCACTCTCAGTAATATTTGGAAAGGTCCTATACAGCCTCATCCATGGCTAAAGGACGCCCTGGAGCTGGTGAACTTCCTGAAGGGGCAGCGGGCAGGGTGTCGGGAGCCAAAGTGAGTTTCCAAGCTCACACAGTTTGGGAGCATGGCTGTAACTTCACAGATGCACGAATCATGAGTGGGAGTACAAGTTAGGACAATTCATGAAGGAANNNGTTGGCCAGATCTGCCATGAATGGCCTCCAGTGGCGCCAGAGCTCCCCCTTCTGCTGCCTCCAGGGAAGGACAGGTGTACATCTGGACAGGCGATTAGGAAGTAGCCTTAGGGGCTGTTCATTTAAACCCAATCATCGGGATTTTTGGCAGATTCTCTAGGTGGGGGACCCTTCCCGTATCCTCCCTTCTCCACTCGTGTGCAGAGCCTCACGACAGAGCTAGCTCCTCTTAGGGCTCCACGGTCTTCAGAGGTCTGCTCCTAGCGGCCGCTGCTCTGTTAGCTGATGGTGTCAGAGCCAACACACAGGTCAGCACCACTCCGGGTGACCCTCGGCTACCAGCTGATGGGGCCGCTCTACAGCCGGGTCCAGCCTGTAGCTGCCATGATCTTGCAGATCACTGCAGCACCAGGTTAAAGAGGGGTTGGGCTGAAACTCACCTGGGAGAATCATTCTAGCAACTTATCCTTAATGGCCACTCTAAGTCTCCTTGAGATGTGTTCTCATTCTGCACCCTTACAGAAGGCGGGTGGTTTCGTGCCTTCTGGGGCACCCCAAGTGTCCTCTCAGATATCCTGGGCTTGGGCTGTTTTCTGTGGCCCTGGCTCTAGATGTTTCCATGGTCCATGGAGAATAAGGGTCAGTAGATAGAATTATAGTCACTTGCATGGGCAGCAGTGATCCAGACTGGGGAAGGCTATGCCCTTGAGCTAGGATGAGCCTCTGTGGCTCCATCGACCTTTGATATTTTCCTGGCTTGGTGAAACATCAGATCTTTGACCTCTTCTCACTAGAGGTCAGTGCTGCCCCTTCAGTGTGTAAACAAAAGTGTTTCTGGAGACTACCTGACGTCCTCATCCTCCATCAAGGAGCTGCTGTTGTCAAATCAAGGGCCGGGCCGAGAGCCCTCAGAGGGGGTGAGTGGCTTGGTTCAGCCACTGACAGCTCTGCAGGAAAGGACATGGGGTGTGTGTGGTACAGCTCTCAGGTAAGGGGCGGTTGGGACTAGGATACAGAGATGCAGGGACAGAGATGTCAGCCACCGGTGTTTGCGTGGGGTTATGAAAGTTAGTGTGTGATGTACCTGTGTGATATACCGGTCCCAGTCGATGCGGTGATGGGGACAGGCTGAAGCAGGCTCTAGACAGCAATTTTCTTCCTAAGGTCATCATATAAGATGGTGGTGACTGGGTTCCTCTGAGTCTCAAAGAAGGGGAGACGCTGGCTGAGTGCTGGGCTTTCTGGGCCCGTGAGTTACCGCACACCGGTATCTGTCTATCAGCTCCCGTATGGAAACACGGGGGTCTTGGCTTCCATTCCTGCCCTATTTCCCTTCTTCCTATCTCTTAATCTCTTTCAAAACAAGAGGCTTCCATCCCGAAGCCTTCACATGTCCATTTCACCATGGCCATCACGCCCTCAGAAAGGACCCTGGCCTTCTTCTCCATCGGGACAGGAGCTCAAACACCCTTCACAGCAGCAGCGTCCCCAGACCCTCCTGGCTGACTCTGCCAGGGCAAACAATCTCCACCTTTCCTCCCAAGCCCAGGGCCTGGCTGTCTGGGGACAATGAGTCCATTGTGAGATTTGGAGGACAGTCTTGCCCAGGGTGGTCCCTTGGCACCTCTGCAAGATGGCCTCCCCTGCCCTGGCAAGGCTAGCCCCATCCAGAGCTGGGCAGCCCCAGCCTACCTGGGCTTCCTTTGGCTCCCACTTGGAAAGGCAAACCCAGTGCCCTCTCTGCTCAGGGTTTTGCGTCTTCTTGGAAGCATTTGATGACGGTTTGTCAAAAACCCTATTTTCCTCCTTTCCCAAATAAACACTCTATAAAACGATTGGCAGTCAAAGGACATATGCCCAGGTTGAGGTCTCTGCTCAAACATGGGCAAGCTGGTAAGGGCTCGATTTTCTTTTGGCTCCAGGCTTAAAGATACTCAGCCACAATGTAGTGTTCTGTTCTTTAAAAAAGATTAAAAAATTAAAATTCTCTCTCTCCTCTCTCTCTCCTTTCTCTCTTTCTCTCTCTCTTTCTCTCTCTCTCTAGCTCTAGCTCTCTCTACCTCTCTCTCCTCTCTCTCTCCTTTCTCTCTTTCTCTCTCTCTCTAGCTCTAGCTCTCTCTCTCCTTTCTCTTTTTTCTCTCTCTCTCCTCTCTCCTTTCTCTCTTTTCTCTCTCTCTAGCTCTCTCTCCTCTCTCTCCTTTCTCTCTCTCTTTTCTCTCTCTCTAGCTCTCTCTTTCTCTCTCTTTCTCCATCTCTCTTTCTCTGTCTCTCTCCTCTCTCTCCTTTCTCTCTCTCTCTCTCTCTCTCTAGCTCTCTCTCCCTCTCTCTTTCTCTCTCTCTCCTCTCTCTCCTTTCTCTCTTTCTCTCTCTCTAGCTCTCTCTTTCTCTCTCTCCTTTCTCTTTTTTTCTCTCTCTCTAGCTTTCTCTCTCTCTTTCTCTCTCTCCACCCCTCCATACATGTGTGTGCAGGTGCCCTCTGAGGCCAGAAGAGGGCGTCAGATCCCCTGGCACAGGGGCCACAGGACACTGTCAACCTGGTGTGAGTGCTGGAAGCTGAACCCCAGTTCTCTGCAGAGCAGCAAGTGCTGTGAACCCTGGAGCCAGCTACCATGCGTGCCTTCTGTTCTTAAGTTTTAGAGATGACTTTGGGCTTGCTCCCCCTGAAATGGGACTCTTGGTCTTCTCAGGAGTGGGAAACAATGCAGTGTAAGCCCCCTCCATCCTGGGTCCACGTCTGTTAGATTTGCAACCTTGCAGGTTGGAGCAGCTCACAGGCCGCAGGTTCAGTGAAGACACACAAGGAGTCCCCATGCTCCAGACCGTCACCCCAGGGGACCCAGGCAGCCTGCAATGTGCGGAATGACAAGCTCTTTGCTTATGTACAAAGGAACAAGAGCCAAGGAGGCCACATCTCTAGCTGAAACTTTCTAGGCAGTTCAGACACCACCTGACCTCCCCTCCCTTCATCACCATCGCTGACAGAGTAGGAAACGGCATCTGTGCTAGTCAGGTGTGAGCAAAGATTCACACTCAGCTGGGCCCAATGGTGCACACCTGCGATCCCAGCCTTGGGAGGCTGAGGCCGCAGAATTGAGCTTAAGTCCAGCCCGGGCTGCATAGTGAGACTCTGTTTTGAAGAGTAATGACATCTGAGGTTTGGAAGCATCTTGAGCTGCTCTCCCTAGCAGCTGGAGCTGAAGTCCTTTGCTTGGGAGGCAGTCCCAGGTCCTATAGTGTGTCTTTTCCTGGCTTGGATCTCTACACTATCCTAACAGTGCAGATCGGCAGGGTGGAGCGCCCACAAGAATTTAGCTTGCAGTGGGAGGGCCTACACAGAATGCATGACAGATGAGTGTGTAACAAGGCTGTGGCATTTCCTGAAGACACAACACTCAAGTCTTCAGTGGTCACCATCCCGCTCTGGGCCAGGATTCCAGCAATCAATTAAGCGGGTCCCATCTCACGTGCCAAACAAGGTACAAAATTAAAGGCATTTTCCTGAAGGTCCCAGAGGCTTGTGGAGAAGGGACTGCGTATTCACCTGTAGCAGAGCCAGAGAGAACCTGGGGGCTCTGTCCTTTCTACAGATGGCGAGGAAAGAATGGGGTGCAGAGACGAGCCCCAAGACGGGTTGGACGCACCTTCAGGCATTTTGGGTCACAGTGCCCGGGTCAGGGTTCTGAGTGTCGCGTGTGATGTCACATTGTAGAATGGGGGTCTGAACCTAAAAGAGACAGCCGCAAAGGGGGTGGGGTGGAAATGGGAGCAATTCCCAGATGTTAGGGGGTCGGAGAATGTACTAGTCAGGGTTCTCTAGAGTCAGAGCGCGTATGGAATGAATCTCTCTCTCCAAGAATCCAGTAGTCTCTCAGTCCCACACGGCTGGGTGTCTCAGCTGGTCTCCTGTATATGCTGGGCCCCTGAAGAAGTAGAGGCCAGTGCCAGTGGGGAATGGACGTGCTGACATATTGTCCTTATAAAGGCTTCTGGCAGAAGGTGCGTCTTCCTGCCTCAGGATCCGGGTCACAGGTGTGTCTTCCCACTCAGGTCCAGACTAGGAGATTCACCCCTTCAAACCAAGCAGAAAACCTCAGAGGTGTGGGCCCTCCGTTTCTGGATTGCAGTTCATTCCAGATATGGTCAGGTTGACAACCTAGAGTAGCCATCACAGAGGGCTTCTTGTAGGTGGTAGCGCTGAAGCTGGCAGGGCAGGTGGAGGATGAGGGTGGGGCATAGAGAAAACCCTGAGCAGGCCAAGGGGACAGAACACAAGGGATTCTTAGACAACAAAGAGGGTAAGAGTCCTTTTCCCTCTGAGAAATGGATGCAATCACACAAATGCCCTCAGATTAAGTGTGAAAACTGCTGGCAAGGATTCATCTTTTTGTACGTCTTTTTCCATGAAGTGAGGTGACATTTTGCCACAAGAGGGCGCCCGAGCTCTTCACGGGGGAGCAGAGGGCTCGATTAGGAGGAAGAAAAAGACGGGTTTGGCATTCCCTTGCTGTCTCCTTGGTCTCTGACATCCTTAATAAGGGACTTGGCCTCCTACGCCTCAGTTTTCCTATCTGAGAACTGGGATGGCATGGTGGCTTATCCTCCTATCTGATCTCCATGGCAACCCCACTGGAAGATGCTGAGCATGGTGCCTGGCAGGCCCTGCCTGTGGGACCACTGGGTCCTCCTCACGCCTCTGAGTCCTCCTCTCTGAAGAGTGGAGTTTACGATGGGGCCACTTGCTTGTGGGACGGTAGGGGAGGGTTAAATGAGAGTCTCCGTGTAAAGGATTCAGGGATAATGCCAGTGGATTGGATTTTACCCTCTTAAACCTTTAACAACCCGCATTTATTGATGTTGTTATGACACCCTGCTAATGCCCCCATTTTACAGAAATGGGCAGGAGATAAATTAGGCTAAGCAGTTGGCTGGAGGTGAGAAGAGACATGACTTTTCTTTCCATCAAGTAGACCCCCAAAGTACCAGCTACAGCAGTAGGCAACACGGCCCTGTTCCTTGTCTGTGCTCCCCGAAGGCCAAGCACCAAGCCCAACTCCTCGCAGTCCGCCTGGCCCAGCTCAGGCCCCTTCTGCCTTCTCAGTGTGAAAGCATCTTAGCACCTCCCAGGGGACACCATCTCCACAGGGGGTCAGGTCTCACCATGTCCATCAGTCTGTCATGTGGCCATCTTGGGAAGCTTCCTTGTTATTTTCAGAGAAGATTAAACCAGGTTCTCTGCAAGTTCATCAGCCGGGCTCTTTCCTATCAGTCTAAAGATGGATTACTAACAAGGGCAAGCGCTTCATAAACACTGGCCATGTTCCCGGCTTGGATACGAGAATATAGAACATATACGGCTACATAAGAGATTACAGGCGCCCCCCCGACCTCCCGACCGTGTTCTCTGACTCCAGGTAGAAAGGACTGTGATCGCTTTCATTTGGCAGATGAGTGAGCCCTCCCTCTCCCTCCTGAGCTCCTCTGGCAGGCAGGGGGCACAGACAGGGCTGAACACAGAGCCTGGCACTCATGAAGCATTCAGCACACGACAGCTGTTATCATGGGAGGCTCCGAAGACCCTAACGAGGCAGCCCAGGGGGTCCCTCCTCTCTGATTTCCTGTGGGAGAGCTGGGGCTGGGTTATCTCACCATGTCCTTTCAACCTCTCAGAGGGCCGGGGTCAGGGCTGGGGCAGCAGGCCTGCTGGGAGCATGGTGTGTGTCAGTGTGAGACATACCAGGGAGATGGTTGGAGATGGCCAGGGAGCAGGGCAGGGAGAGGGAGAGAGGGACAATTAACAATGCCCACCCGGGGCAGGGGACGGTGTAGAGGAGAAAGGAAAAGGGTACCGGGACCAATGGCACCTTTCTACCATTCTCGCTCTGTTTTGGCAACTCATAAAAGTCTTTATTTAAAAACCCAAACCAAAAGTTATTGTGTGTGTGTACGTGTATACATACATGTGCATGTGGAGGCTAGAAATGAATCTTGGGGGTTGTTAGTCAGGAGTCACACATGTAAGTTGTGTGTTTGCGACAGGGTCTCACTACGTAGCCCTGGCCATCAGGGCTATCTTAGATCTGCTAAATTTAGCCAGTAAATTTTTAGATTGCTAAAGTACAGCCAATAACATACTCGAGATTCCCCCTCCTCTTTCTTCTAATTTAAAGTGAGAATTTGAACCATTTTCCTCCTATAAAACCATCTTCCACTCAGCTTTACGTAGACCAGGCTGGCCTTGAACTCACAGAGATCCTCCTGCTACTGCTTCCTGAGTGCTCGATTAAAGGCATGCACCACCATGCCTGTCTCCATGGGAATGTTTGAAGCTGGGTCTCTCCCTCTGGAGTCTGGGGCTTGCCAATTCAGTTAGGCGGCTGGCCAGTGAACCCCGGGGGATCAGCCTCCTCTCCGCTCAGGGATCAAACTCAAGCTCAGGCTTGGTGGCAAGCTCCTTTTCCCATTTAGCCCTCTTGCCAGCCCCTAAATACGTAGTTTATCGCTTTGAATACCAACAGGTGACTCTTTTTGAGAGCCTTCAGAAAGTTGTAACATCTTCTCAATGGAGCCCATCAGTCACAGCTGCACGTGAGCCTCCTTGCCCTGTTCCATGCTCAAACGTGCACAGCCTTGATATCCTTTTGCAAAAGGCAATTTGTATTATTGCTATTTCTCCAATGCACACTGCTCATTTATGTCTTGAAGGCCATGCCTTCAAGTTAAAATTCTGTGGGCCAACCTTATCCTTATTAATAGCTGCATGCTATTCCCCCCTCTCTGGTCGTGGGCTTGTCATTTCCCTACCGAGGGTCAGGGGTCACATCCAATTGTTTGATTAAGAAGAGTGCTGTCACCAGAATCCTCTTTATGAGCTTTGGGTTCCAATGGTTACATTTCTAGGAGCGAACTCCAGAAGCAGGCCAAAGACCACTCACCTTGAGAATTTAAATTCACCACATGGTTTTCCAAAGAGAACCTAGGCCATTCAGCCATTGCTCCCATTTCCACCCCAAGGCATCTGTGAGTCCCGAGACAAGAAAAGGTTCATTGCTCTTTTGGGAACGTGACTATGGTTTTCCAGTCATTTTCTTACCTAATCGCTCAAAGTGGGAGGCTGGGGTCACATGGGGACATAGGAGGCAATACAGTTGAGGGTGGTGGGGTCAGGCACAGTGCTGAGGGCTCAGGGTAGACTAGTGTCTAGGAAGCAGGATGAGGCTCACCATCCTGAGATCCTTGCTACCCTGTGAGCATCCTGACATCTGGCTTCTCTGCTTCTGGGCTCCCAGAGGCTGCACCCAGCTCTCTAGGAGATTGGGTGTGTGTGTAGCAGGGGTGTCTGGAGTGTCTTTGGCCTCAGTTACAGATGGAGGGGAGTATTTGGGACTCGGCACTATCCTAGAGGCGGTGTCCAAGGGGTGGGGACTGCAGATACTTGAACAGTTCAGGCCCCAGAGCGTCTCCACGGGATGGGTCTTTCCTCAAGCAAACCCCCGCTGACTGGGCTTGACCCTTGCACTGCACTTGGCCCTTTCCCTCACCTGTGCCTTGGGCACAGTCTACTAACACCCTCCCACACTCTGGGCTCATCCCAGGCTCTGTGCTTCTGGGGCAGACTCTAAGGTGGTGGCAAAGCCTTTCCTTTGCCACAGTGGAGGGAGTTTGCATACACACTGCAGAACAGAAAGTCTGCAACTTGAGGGTAGGGTTGAGGGCTTCCCAGAATGCAACAGAACCCTGACAGTCCAGGTGTTCCTTGCTCTGACCCTGAAATTATCAGCCACACCGCCATTGACAGGTTGGGTCCCCTCCCATGGCTTCTTCCTCTCTACTGCCCTCGCTTTCCCCATCTGGATGGTGCCTGGATCACAAGCCTTGAGGAATGAGAATGACAGTGAACTTCATGTTTCCCTCCATGCTGCCTGCTCCGGCAGATGCATACTCCAGCCATTCCGTCCTGCCCAGTAGTAGACCTTGGACCACTGCGCCTCAGTTTCCCCATGTTGCCACTGGCGACAACTGCACCGTGTCTTTAGGACGCTGGAAGGATCACATGGCAGAGCAGGTGCACAGCCACGCAGAGAGAAGGGACCTAATACGGTCCAGGTCACTCTTGGGTCCCAGTGGAGACGGAAGGAGAAGTTAGAGGCATCCTCACTGGTAGACAGAGACAGAAAAGGATAACTATGTGTGTGAGAGAGTATAAAATCACAAGCACTTTTTTTTTACACATTTATATGATTAAGACATACAGAACTAATAAAGTCACAGCCTCCCTTGGTGCTCCTCATAGGAAATCACTGTGATTGGTTTATCCCATCCATGCCTTCCTACATATTACATATTAATACAAGAGTCTGTCCTGGACCTCACTCTGTAGACCAGGCTGGCCCCAAACTCACTGAGACC
>LOEQ01004636.1:24867-37516 GCA_001685075.1 Bramus lutescens | reverse complement strand
GGACCTTTGGAAGAGCAGGCAATGCTCTTAACCGCTCAGCCATCTCTCCAGCCCGGTCATTTGAGATTTGTCCTACAGGGCCAACAACTGGTACAAGCAGTCTGATTCTTGGTCCATCTGGTCCTCATAGCAATACTGTTCATCGTGGAACTGTGTGGTGGGTTATGGTAAATAGTTCCATAGTTAGCTTTTATTTTTAAAAAGGTGTGTGTGTGTGTATGTGTGTGTGTGTGTGTGTGTGTGAGTATTGTGTACACTTATAGAGGCCAGAAGTGTGTGTGGAATCCTCTGGAGCTATCATTATAGGCAGTTATAACATGGGTTCTGGGATCTGAATTCCTGTTCTTTGGAAGAGCGAGCAACTGCTCTTAACTTCTGTATCATTGTTCCCACCCAGGAGCCTGATCTTAAATGTCCTCCAGAGGCATGTGTGTTGGAGGCTTCATCTCTAAGGGGATGATGTTGGGAGGTGGTGGGACCTTTAGGAGGCATTTTTAACATTGGGGCTGTGCTCCTGATGGGACATGGGTCCATGGTCCTCTGCTCCATCTTCTTGTCTCCCTATAGGTGTCCAGCTATGGGCACCGTTGATGGTGGATAGTGACCCTGGTTCTACGTTCTCAAGTGCCTATTAGCTGAGTGGGTCATCTCCAGACTTCACAGCAACCTTCCAGAGGGCCATGGTCATCAGGCCTCCTCACAGGCAGGTGCCTTGCCTGACATCACACACGGCTAACTTGGGATCCCAGCACAGGGTTGACTCAGGCTCTTGCCCCTCCCACTGAAAGATGCTTTACTCTCCTTAGTCCCACGAGTCCACTTGACCAGGACCTGCAGCAGTTACACATCTGTCCCATTAAGCTCAGGTGGCCAGGCTTGGTGGCAGGTGCTGAGCTATCTGGAAGGAGGCGCTAGGAACTCTGACTGATGGGGGTGAGACAGCACCGGACCTTGAGGGTTTTCCTAGTATCTAATCTGTGGAAGGAAGTTGCCTTTCCTTCCAGTCACAGGGGTGGAGACGGAGAAATTAGGATCCTTCACCTGGAGCGCAATGGGAAGAGCTGAGTGGTGGGCAAAGTGATTTGGCACAATTAACACAATTTAGAGGTGACAGAGTGCCGGGGTCCACAGTGGGGAGTTGCTGCCCTTGGTTTCTCATATGCCAACTGAAGATGACAAAACACACAGGGATACTTGAAGGCACAATGAAATAAGTCCTGTGTCTCGCTTGGTAGCTCTGGTCACATAACCAACTACGTGGCATCTTCAATAGGGCTTTCTTCTCTTGGTTTTGTCCTCCACTTTATTCTCCCAGGTACAACAGGGTCCATGGACTGCCCTTCCCCCAGTGATGGTAGATAACATCACAACACTCCACTGTCCTGATCATGGTGGAAGCCCATGGACCCTTCTAGAAATGGCTGGTGTGGCGATCTGCAGATCTCCCTCACACCCCCCCCCTGTGAGCACAGCAGAGTCCAAGAGTGACCCTTCATCTTTTCTGTTGCCCTAAGAGGTGAGCAACTGCCTCCAGGGACCAAATTCTTGTCTGCTGCTGGGCAGGCAGGAAGTACTTGCCCTCCATAAGAAGCGGCAGCTTCCTTGAGGGCTGGAATCCTTCCAGTTTGGTGCTTGGAGGTTGAGTATTCCAACAGTGTGAACTTCAAGCTTCATGAGATGCTTCTTCATAGGCTCAGGGACTCCATACAAGGTGTCCTTCTGAGTCTAGGTGACATCTGAGTCCTTCTTGTTCTTGGCCACCGTCTTTGTTCTCAGGTGCTCCCGACATCCCCTCCTCCTGACTCACCCTTGCTGCCTGTCACTGACGGCACGGCCAACCTCAGAGCTGGGTGACCTTTCAAAGACACTGGGTTTTGTTTAATTTTCAGAATTCACCTCTCTCTAGGCCTGCTTATCAGAAGCGGCGAGGCCCCAGCTGGGGATGGATGTCGTTTGGCACTTCTCCCTGAGTCTCTGAAACAGATGGACTGGTGCTTTTTCAAGCAGAGACTTCCCCCCCCCTTCAACCATGAGACCTGGAGAGAGACAAAAGCTGGTAGGAAGCGGTAGGGGAGCGGATGAGAGTTACTCACTCCTAAGGAGGGATGGAAAGCTCGTTACGCTTGGAGCATCAGGCTCAATTTTTCTGGAAACTATGGTTTGCTTTTGAGTTCCTTACGCTGGGTCCTTCATGTATATAACTGCACTTTGTGTTTACAGAGTCCAGACATACTACGTGCATAGATTCAGCAACACAGCAAGACACGAACATCCTGTTGTCTCTTCCATTTTACATATGGGGAAACTGAGGCATGCAGAGACAAGTCCCTGCCCAAAGCCATACACTATCTGGAGTCCTTAAACCCAGCCCTGTGAACTCAGGTCTGCTTATGGAGCAATAGGAGCAGTGTATGAAACCTATCTGTTCATCATGGTGACTGTGTGTGCATGCACACGTGTGTGTGTGTGTGTGCGCATGCGTGTGCGTGTGCATGTCTTCCCTTCAAGTTGATGCAGGGACAGAAAGGACACTAAGTAGATAAGTCTAGTGGTGAACACTTGCCAAGGCCTGGCATGTGAGGCCCAGTTTTTTTCCTGTGTGAAGTTTTTAAGATCGCCAACCTATGAAGTAGACACTGTAATTGGACAGGAGAGAAGCAGCTGGACTCAGAACATGAGACATGTCTAGGATTCAGGTGTGAGAGGAACCAGCCTTCAACCATGTGGCCCAAATGCACTGTCTTTGGTTATTGTTGTTATTATATATATATATATATATTATCATTATATAGTTATGTATAGTTGCTGTTTTTGTAGATATTTAGCCATAGCTTGCCCCAAACTCATTACATAGCTGAGGCTGGTTTTGAACACCTGATACTTTTACATCCAACTCCCAAGTGCTGGGATTACAGGTATGTGTTATCATGCCAGGCTATTTTCCTTCCTTCCTTTTTTTTTTTTCTGACAGTGTATCACTATGTAGCCCTGACTTTCCCGGAACTCTCTATGTAGACTAGGCTGGCTTTGAACTCAGATCCACTTGTCCCTGTCTCCCTAGTGCTGGGATTAAAGGTGTGTAGCATTATGCTCAGTCTTATTTGCTCCTTCAATGAAGATCACTGCATGAACTTTTTCTGGGAATATGTGAATAACAGCTACATACCTCATGTATGACATGATGACATACACACCTGATGACAGCAAAATAGGGAGCATGGGGAGCCCCTAAATAGCTACACCACATACAATCCTCACCCTGGCATGGATGAAAACTTTGCCATAGCGGCCTAGATGGAGTCCCTGCTCAGCTAACTTTATTCTCCATACCCCAGCACACTTCCTGAGCCTTGGAGACGGCTTTCAGTTCGAGCAGAGTCGCGCACAGCTGGAAAGCAGGTCTAGGCAGATGTGGCTGGAATCTCAGGTAAGGGACCCTCCCTCCTCATTGCCTTCCTCTGTGAGGAAAGGTCTGACCTGCAGGGTCGTTTATGAGTTGTCGCAGCTGCCCTGAGGATGGCGGGACTTGAGTGCTCAGAGGACAGTGTTCTACAGCGGATGAGACTTGTGGAGATACCCGAGGGCATGGCACAGAGGCTCAGTCCCAAGCCATGAGTAGAGGGTCATACAGACCCTACTTTATTGGAGGAGGAGGGCTGTTGAAGGGCCTCTCCCCAAGAACTCCCATCTTGGCTGGGCAGAGGAGCAGAGTCCCTTCTTCCTGGAGTCTGACTACCTGAGTCACCTGCTCCTTAAGCTCCTCGAATACGGAGGACGAGACCCAGATGGGTGGGAGTCCAGCTGGTTAAATTATTAAGTTCTGTCTCCATCTTGTCTGCTTTTCCAGGTTTCTACACTTCCCCCTCATCTTTGTAAGATGCTTTATTTTCAGGGTCCCATAGAATCTGACAGCAAGGACAGAAATAGCTCCATTGGCAGGAGCTGTGTTACCAATCGGTGTTCCTGAGGCAGCTGGTGTGAGGTGGGCAGACATGGTCTTTGCCTTTTACTCCCACACATCCTGGAAGCATGTCCAGGTCAGTGCCATGTGCATTGAGAAGAGAGGGCAGGGAGAGGATTTGCTTCACATAAATGCTGTTATCTTACCCTTTTCTACTTCCTGAATCTCTTTGACTGGGCTTATTTTTTTTCTCCACTGGGCATGCTATCCATTTATAATTTTATTCTGGCTAGATAGGCTAGCAGACAGTAAGTGTGGATAGCAAGGAGGCTGTTGTGGGGATTGTGTTTGCCTCCAGTAGCTTGGGACTGCTCCTTCCAACAGCCCTTGGCTACAACCACTGAGCATGCATGCATAAAATGTGAACATACACTCGAACAGCCTCATATGCACACATGTGAACACACACCAATGCTCTCATATAAACACATGGAAACACACCGAACACACACATGAATGCCCTCACAAGCACTCTCATTTTCTTGTTGAAACTCTGGCTGTGGGTGGATTTCCGAGTCATACAAAATGAAAATGCCTCGACCCTAACATCTTATCTACCGGAAGTAGATTTCCTTCAGACTTTCCTTTCTCATGAGTGAGGGCACGTGTTGGTCCATTATGTAGCCTAAAATCCCCAATGGGTGTGATACTTTGGGTTCACTAAGGCTCATGGGTTAATTTCCCCATGGCTCCAGCAATTCAGCATTGCTGTGCTCACACACAGAGGAGGGAAGACTGGGGCTCATCAAGCCTGATAACATTGTCAAAGCACACATTCAGCTCAGCCTTTAGAAGGCAAAGCTCGAACCAGCATCTCATTCCTAAATGGAAGCTCTTCCCAGTGCCTCCCTGTGTATTTTATGCTGGAGATCAGCTTCAGAATGGTCCAGCATAGTGGTTCTCAAGCTATGGGTCATGACCCCTTTTGGGAGGGGGTTGATGACCCTTTCACAGGGGTTATCTAAGACCACCTGTGTCTCAGATATTTACATTATGATTTATAACAGTAGCAAAATTAGTTATGAGGTAACAAAAATAATTTTATGGTTGGGGAGTCACCTACATGAGGAACTGTATTTATTAAAGGCTCAAAGCATTAGGAAGGCTGAGAACCACTGGTCTGGAATAATAGATGACACCAAACCATGCCACTAGAAGTATTTAGAAACGAGGGGCTGGGGAAACGGTTCAGCAGGTAAAGTACTTACAAATATGAGAGAGTTCAGAGTTCCCAGGACCCATAGAAAAAGTTGGGTGGGAGCAGCGGCCCTCCTATAGTCCTGGCAGGCAGGGGGACACCCCAGAGCAGCTGGCTAGCCAGATTAGCTGATTGGTGGGCTCCCAGAGGGAGGAACAGGCCACAGCCACATAGACAAGTTGTCAAGGCATGGATCTTGAGGAATCCTCACACACTGTCATTGAGAGCACACGGGTCACAACCGAAAGCAAGATTGTTATCATTCGCAGAGATCCACATTAAATCCCCTTGACCTATGGTACTTCGGTTTTGCTTCCTGCACAGAGAGAGGAATCCAAGGATGTTCCCAGCAAGCTTTGCTCACCAAGAAGCCAGCAGGTCCGAGGGGAAGGATACTTTGCGGCCTAAGAATGCAACATTGTAAAAAAAAAAACCCGGTAAGAATTAAAGCAAGGAAACAAAGTAATCAGTTGGATCCTAGCCCAACGAGTTGAAAACCCCGGTAAGAATTAAACCAAGGAAACAAAGCAAGCAGTTGGATCCTAGCCCAACGAGTTGGGTAGAGACAAGGCCTCAGGAGCCCCCATCTACCTGAGCTCAGAATCTAGGCAGGAGAGATCAAGACGTCATTTAGGCAAAACACACACAATTGCTTATTGAGTGCTTGGACAACCACTTATCACGTGATTCTGGCCACCAATGTGGGATTCCAGGAGAGACTAGGAATAGTTTAGCACTACATTGTGGCAGAGGGCTTCTCTGAGAACCTGTCGCCTCTACCTACCCTTTGCTCTTCATTCCTGGGGAAACATGGGTTTTACAAGATGGCGGCTTTGAGTCCATGCTGAGCTTGGTTCCCCCGCCCCGTTAGCCCAGAAGGTTGGAGAGCACAGTAGTGGCTGAGTCTGGGCTCAAACGGCTCTGCCTCACACATCGAAACACACGGTGACGACCTGCTGCTTCTGGGACAGGTCATTTAACCCGTTCTTCCCCTCCTTATTAGGGCGAGAGACATTCCAGGAGGTCGCGATGGAGGTGGAGCTGGGCTAGATGGTCTGTCCGGCGAGAGTCCCGGCACACTCGTGCATTTTAATCGCATGTATCCCCACGCTCTGTGGTACATTAACAACCACCCAGGGAGCTCCGAAGAGTGAAACAAACCCCAAACAAGTCCACACTCCATAAGAACCAAATGTCTTGCTGCGGAAGGCACACTTGGAAAGTTACCTGTGTGTGTTGGGAGATGGCTCGGGTACTGGCAATATGAGTCATTTCATGTTTTTGGTGTGTGATGTATGTGTATAGCTACATTCGTGGAGGCCCAAGGAGGACAATCAGGTGTCCTGCCCACCAGTCTCTACCTTAGCCCCTTGAGATGGGATCTCTTGTTGACCCTAGCTGCCAGCAACATCCTACAATCTCTCCTGCAGCAATGGGTCAAGTCTAACGTTCTTATGTGGGTGCCGGGGATTTGAACTCACGTCTTAATGCTTGTACATCACTCTTATTTCAGCCCTTCTCTGTGTTTTAGAGAGGGACCTATGTAGCCCAGCTAGCTTTGAACTCCCTATGTATCTGAGGATGGTCTAGGACTTTTGATCCTTTCAACTCCCAAGCGCTGAGATTACAGGCCTGAACCGCCATGCCCGATTTGCAGTGTTGGAAATGGAACCTGGGGTCTCATGTATGACAAAGCAGGCACCCTACCAACCGAGCTATATCCCAGGCCCCAAGTCAGTCTTCAAACATCTTATTCACTCTGGCATTAAGTCTTCAGCAGCTTCCATGACCATCAACACAAAGATCAAACCTCAAGCCCTGTCCTCCAAGGCATTGCCAATGGTTCTTTCTCATTGTCCTGATCCCTGGATCCAACAATGACTTTAATTTCTTGAACACCTCAACCCCAGGACCTTTTGCACATGCTGTTCATCCCATTTTACCAAGTTTTATCGAGAATCTCCATGTAGTTTACACAGGTCTGTTAGCTCCTTCTGTTTTTTTTTTTTCCTTTTATATTTATTTTTTTCTGTCTTACTGCCTGGTATACTTGGCACCTCACAGTGGCTGTTATTTGCTTCCAACACCACTTCATTTGATTGTCTGATCCAGACTTTATTGCCTTGGTTTATATCTGAGGAAACTGAGGCCCAGGGGAGCTAGGTTGAGCTTCAGCTGAGGTCAGAGGGCTGGCAAGTCCTGGAACTGAACTTGAACTCAGAAGTCTGACCGTGGCTGAGTGAGAACAGGCTGCCATCCTCTGCCTCTTAAGACTGTGGTTTGAGCATGGTAAGCATGTGGTGGTTATTCACCAACGAGGGGAAAAGAACAGAAGTCACTTCTCTTTATTTCTGAGCTGGCTCAAAGGNAAAGAAGCCGAGCAGTCAGGACCAGAGGCGACCCTAGCACCCTAGCTGCAGGTGACACGGGTGTGCATACAAGTACATTTGTGGGAGTGGGAGTCTAGAGAGCCCCTACCGGGGCTAGGCGTGAGCCCCTACCCGGGCTAGGCGTCCCTTCTGTGGAGGGAATCACTGTCCCTGCCTCCCCCTGCCCGTTCCCGTTCCCAGCCGCCTGGCTCAGGGTCTCTGAACAGAACCCACTCCACCAATTCATCAGGGCCGTCAGCCTCGCGGAGCTGTTTAGGGCATAAATCAAAGGGCGGCGAGGAAGAGAGACTTAGAAAAAGGTAGTGGGGAGAGAAAAATCGGGGAAGGGGGTGGGGGAGAAAGAGCGATGGAAGAGAGGGTGGGGAGGCGTGAGATCAAAGGCAAAAATTCATCAGAGATAACGGAATTATTTATTTTTCCTGCTCTCAGTCTCTGGGCCTTTGAGGAGGTCACACTGATGTATTTGTGCGTCTTGGGGCCGTCTGTTGCTAGAGGCCCCCAGCCCCCCGAAGGCACACTGCTTCTATCAGCAGCAGCTGCCCCCTCTATGTTGCCCTTGGAGCCTTTTGAAGTGGGACCTGCTGGTGTTTATTCGCCCGCGTGTAAGAAACGTGTGCAGGGTGCTGGCAGTGCAGCTGGGGAAGGAGAGCCGGGGTTCCCCTCATCCGTCACGAGCTTGTTTATTTGGGTACCACAGCGAGCCTTTCTCCATTTATTACTCGATGTCCCCCCGCAGATGGCAACCCCATTCTGGGGCACGGGGCAGGAATAACAAACACAGGGCCACCTCTACCCATAGCTCCCACAATGCTCCAGCTTCACGCTGCACTTGGCGTTCTGAACAGCGGGAGATGGACCATGAACCTCAACGCCAGACTCCAGGTGCTAGATTGGACTCTAGATTCAAAGCTCTCAATCCCTCTCACCCATGTAGCAGATGGGGAAACTGAGTCTCAGAGGTTAACATATGCAATGGAGTAAGGATATCAGTGCACAGCAAATCTGAGAGCATCGTTGAAAGTTGGGCAATCGGCTCAGGGTCACATGGCTCCTCATCCTGAAGCACCAGCTAGGTCACTGTGGGGTAAACATGGCCCCTTGTCCTGAAATAGCAGCTCTCTCCTGCTCTTATTTTTAGTTGCCTGGCTAAAAGCTCATGTCATTATCTTAGAATTTTCCCCACACTACTGGGGATAGAACCCAGGATTTTGACCATGCTGTGTAAGCGCAGTGTGGCTGAGCTAGCCTCCAACTCCTGTATATTATCCATTTATTAGATTAGCTAGGTTATGGCTCCAACAAACTGTAGATCACAAACCCCAGTCGCAAACACAAGGTGAAGTTTGCAACGATGAAAGGTGTTTGAACATACAGCGGCTGAAAGTTCAAAACCCAAGGTTTCTCAGGAAGAAAAATGCGCGTGGGCAGCATCGTGTGAGTTCACGCAGCCTCATGGCAGAACACATCACATGTGTGCACTTTGCATGGTGCCATGGTGTCCATACACCACAAGGAGCGCCACCTAAGTTCCTCAGTGCAAATTCTAGACCGTCATGTGTTATGAGCTACAGGGACTTCATCATTAATATCAAAATTCCTGCACATGCAGAAACAGTGGTTTAAACAAAGCCATGCTGGGTGCACGTGAAGAGGTCGCCAGGCACCGTCCACCTTGCTTTTTGACATAGGGTCTTCTCTCACTTGACATGAGATCACTGATTAGGCTAGGCTGACTGACCATCAAGTCAAAGGGATCCTCCTGTCTCAGCTTTCCCAGCACTGGGATTACAAGCACATGCCACGGTGACAGCTGATTTTTATATATGGGCTTTGTTTAAAAAACCACAGGTTTCATTAGAAACTGAAAATCTGACTGGAGCCTCATTTAAAAATTGTGAAATACAATTTTGTCTTCAGATTAAGGACAGAATTTCTAGCAATGCTGGAAATGGCCCTACACACACTGCCATTTTGTGTTCTGTATTTTACATGTAGAGGTGCTCTTAGCATGGAGGACTGTAAAATTAAAATCAACTCTACTTCCTGTGCTAGCAAATGATTTGATCATGACTTGATTTACATGACAAATGCATTCATCTCATAAATATGCAAATTTTCCATTTTAATAAGTGGAAAAGATTATACGTATACCAAAGAATAGTTTAAAATGATTTATGACTGTTGTCATTTGCATACCCATGTCTGTGCGTGTGCCGTGTCTGTGTATGTGGGTGTGTAGCCACAGGGTCAGAGGTGGATGCTAGGCATTTCCCTCAGTCTCTGGCAACCTTAATCTTGAGGGTCTTACTGAACCCAAAGCACATCTAGCAAGTCCAAAGGGATCCTTTCTTGGCTTCTCCAGGGATGACGGACATGTGTGGCTTCATCTGGATTGAGTGAGTAAGATCTTTACTCCCCAGAGCCATCCCCTCAGGACAACCCTTGGGCACTAACACTCCCACTCTTAAGGTGGGGAAACTGAGGCTTGGACCTTGTGCACATTCTTAGAGGCATACTTTCAAGGGTTGGCTTTTGGCAAACCTTTTGCTTTTGGTCTGTAAATGCAGTCCCCCACTGTCAGAGTCTAGGCTGCTTTGGTTTGTCGTGCTTGGGACAGGACATTTAGAAATGTGAGTGGGTGGGAATAGCATTTGGAGGGGTTCGGGCTGTGGGCCCCTTATGTCCGGCTACTTACCTGGCTCCCCAAAAGTCAATGTCCATGGAGCTGAATGGGTGGTTCAACAATTAGAGCACGGGCTCTTGCAGAGGAATCAAATCTGGTTCCCAACATTCATGCTGGGCAGCTCACAACCACCTGTCATTCCAGCCTCAGGTTATATGATGCCCTCTTCTGGGCTCTGTGGGCACTGCACGCATATGCAGACATACTTAACTAGAAAGCTTGTTTAACAAGCCTGTGCAGAAGGGGCTGGTGAGGGCTCTCTGGGTGTGAGGGGTACAGCCTGCTTCTGATTTAACCACCATTATTTACTGCCAGGAACAGCTCAGGAAGGCAGATGCTGCCACATGACCCTCGGGGCTGATGTGGGAGCTTTCTCGGGGACACAGGAGTACGTACAGTCACATAGCACTCTGAGGAGATGCAGACATCCGTCAAGGTTTTCTTTTTTATTCCTGGGGAGGCATTGATGGCTTCTGGCTTCCAGACCAGGCAGTCTATTGAGTTTTGTATTTGATAGAAGGTTCAAGGAACATCCCGAGACCTAGAGCCTAGACTTCAGCTCTCTCTCCCCCTGGGGTTTCTATTGTTCTATTCTTTTAAAACTCCAGCTAGAAAGACAACCAAGCCTTAGAGCTTCTCCTTTTCCTCACTTAACCAGGGAACTTTCCAGAAGAGACTGTGGCTTAGACGTGGTTTGACATGGACTGCTCTAGGCGTCTTCCTGCATTTTTCTACACATAAACACACACCTCAGTTTTTAAACGTGACTTTTGCACAGTATGCACAGTTATCCCATGATCACACATACTGATGTGACTCATTTTGTCTGCTGGAATAATGCCTATGCATCTGCCTCATGGGCAGTTAGTTATCTTCAGTGTCGTCCTCTCTTGATGGGCAAACAGGTTATTTCCAGCGTCTACAGTAACAGCTAACACAGCACATCCATCTCCACTCTGAGAGTGTCTGGGGGCTTACTTCACTAAAGGTAGAATAACATAGGCCGGTGGGAGGAATTGTGCCGTCCAAATACTCGTTTTGAGTCCTTAGAACTGGGCTCTAGGTCAATGAGCATGCCCAGAGGGACAGATCACCGGTAGGGTTGCAGAGACAGCTCGGTGAGCTTGGGGACATTTGAGAGGTGTGGGGCACCCATAGATGAACAGCTAGAAAAATGGCACTGAGCTTGTACAAGACGACTTGGGGTTTGATTGGCAGTTACTGGTCACACAATAGGAGTCAGTAGTTGGAACCACCAGTTACTGGCAGCATTGTGCAGACACTATACGGATGCTGTTTAATCCTTAATACCCACACTGGACCTTTAACCTGTACATGTCACAACTCAGACTCTAGACTTCATTTGATTTCCTGCCCATGTCTCCTTGCCCATGATATAAGACTTAATTTCTGTAGGAATTAATGAGGACTGGGTGTAACTATTCTCTAGCAAGGTCCTATTCAAAACCAGGCAGTGTAATGTCAGGCAGGTGTCACATGGCCCCAATTCTCAGCTAATTAAATGGGCTTTATATCAGCTCTGGTGTTGTGCGAATATCCTCAGCTCTCCTGTCCCAACATGGTCAAGTTCTGGGCACAGGGACTTATGGGGTGACTGAAAAGCCCTGGGCTGGAACCTTAGGACCCCCAGCTCATCTATGGGGTCTGCAACTCTGCCGAGGCAGGTTTGCTGTTGTGTGAACATCAAGGACCCTTTCATCCCTACCACACAGTGACCAAACCAAGACAGAGCTTCTTCCAGCACCAAAGACCCACGGGGTCTCCTAGTCCAGCATGTGTGCTACGCACCTCAAATGTTTCCTTACAGGGCAGCGGCTCAATGGCAGCGCCAGTCCCACTCTGTCAGAGAACCTAACTGCGAGCCCTCACAGAAAACAGCCTACAGAAGATGACAATGACCCAGCAGAGGCCTCTGGGAAGAGCGAAGTATTCAGGGGTCTGCGCCTCACTCCAAAGCCCTTGGGATTGGTTCCTGGAGAAGGGACTCAGGCTGCTGGCTAAAAGCCTGATCAAGGAGCTCTGATCCTAAGTCGAGTCTCCAGCATGACTGTATGGGGCCTCTCTTCATGAAGCAGACCCCGAGAACATTTGGGAAAGCTAGGAGAGTTTTCTCATACCTGGGTACTGTGACCGATATTGGTAGGTAGAGGTCAGAGCTACTGCCCTCTACCTTACGAATGCACAGATCAGCATTGGTCCCTTATCCTCACAAGCTTTGGAAGACGCTGATCTTAATGCTTCCTGTGTTCATGCATTCATATTGTAAGCACTGCTTGGCATTTGTGTCCTGGGCTTCAGACTTCAGTCGCCTGAATCTTGTCTTGTTGAGTGTGGGCACAATCGAAATGTAAATTTTGGAGCAAAGGCCACCCAAGGCTTATTGGGGAAAAAAAAAA
>LOEQ01004636.1:4069-24719 GCA_001685075.1 Bramus lutescens | reverse complement strand
CTGCCCGCACCAGATGATTGGACGCCTGTAGACTCTTGCTCTCTCTGGGTTGTCAGCCTGGAAGCTCACGTGAATCAGGGCTTTGAAATCTGCCTCAGATGCCAGCCAAAGGCAGGCTTTGCATAATCAAGTTGACAGATGAATCCAGGCCTGCCCTGCTCAGGACAGGCACATCTATATCCTGCTTTAAAAGAAATACTGCAGTTTTAAAGAGGAAAGAAGCATATTTAAGAGATAAAGGGAGGAAAAGAGAAGAGTTTTCTGGTCATTAATTATAATAAAACGCAGGGGGAAATTCACTTTAAAGGCACGGTAAAACCCTGTAATCTTCAAAGAGATAGAGGGCTCAGCTGCCAAAGAAGGGATGTTTAGTTAGCAGGCCACCATTTCCAACCGATTATGAACAACCAAGTGAGGGCCGCAGCCCAGCAGTGCGGGTGAGAGCTAAGATCAACTCTCGCCTACACACACTGCTCAGACCAACCCCGTGCGGTGGAAAAATCTCTCAGTCTGCCAAGTCCACAGTGTCTACTGTGGGGGGTGGGGAGGGAAGGACCTGTCTGTCAGACTAGCTGCCTGCTAGGGTGCTTAGTCTTAAGGACACACTTTAGAATCTACTCCGTCAGTTTACCAGGGCAGAAGGTGGGCCCAGCAGGTCCGTCCAAGGAGCCCTAAGCATGTGGTTTTGATGCCAAGTTGCTATTTGCAAGATACAACAATATATGGGCTGGTAAGATAGCTCAGCAGGTAAAGGGAGCTTACTGTCAAGTCCGAGGACCCGAGTTTGATTCCCAGGACCTACAAGGCAGGAGGAGAGAAAAGACTTCTGTAAGCTGTCATGTGACTTCCATATGTTTGCCGAGGTATTTATGTGTCTATGCACACATGCACACACAGAAATAAATGTAATAACTTTCAAAAGAGATTATTGTGTAGTGATGCTATGGTTTGAGAGTGGAGCATCCTCTGTAAATCTCATGTGACTCCAGCCAATGGAGCTAATTCAGAAGGCTGTGGAGCCTGTAGTTGGTGGAACCTAGCTGAAGGAAGTGAGTCACTATGGGAAGCTCTCTGCTTCCTGACTGCAGAAACAATGTGACCAGTCAGTTCTATCTCCTGTGTCCACTGCCTTTTCTGCCATGAAGGCCTGTGTCCCCTCAAACACAATGCCCTGTCTCAAGTTGCTTTTCTTGGACGTTTGGTCACAGCAGGACAGAGAGACATGTGTGTCATCTCTATCTGCCGCGGGGTCCTCTGCGGGGTCCTCTGCAGACCCTGTGGTGGGCTTTGACACCAAGGTTGGCTTTGAAGGATGTCCCACACTGGATGGACCAAGGCGAGATGGAATGCATGCTGCAGACTCCTGAGCGGAGATGACCCCTGTAGAGGGAAGTTCCTGGAGGACAGCAGGTCTGTGGGCCACCAGCGCCCCAAACTTATAGCCGTCATGGGGGTGATGCCTCAGTCCCTGAAAGATAAAGTCTTACTTGGATTCTGTGGCTTACTGGGGTACCACGGTTTTCTAGGTTACCTTGGTAGTTCTTGAGTATGAAAAAATGTGATGCTAGTTTGTATCCTGGAGGAGTTCCCACAGCCTCCCTGAACCCTGACCAGAATATCTTAGATACAAACTAATTCCCACATGTGACTGCCGCCCAGCTGATTCCCTCATGTGTGACAATCCCCCCTTCACACCCCATGGCTGACCAGGGCCACAGGCATGAGCCCAGCCGAGATCAGAACCACTCCATCAACTCGTTCCACAGAGGTAACATGTGGTCATTATTCGCAGAGGGTACCATGTGGTCATTCTCCCTGCCACATCCAGTATCCATGGGCTGAAGCTTGGTCCTCATGTGGTGATGTGGAGCCGTGATGGAGACCTGGAGGTGTCTCGGGGAAGGTAAGTCATTGTGGGCATATGCTTGCTCAACTCAGGGTACAGTCAGAGTTGATGGCTATGACCAAAAGTACTCACCTGACTTGGGACCCCTCTTCCTTCCTCTTCCCCTGGCTTTTGCCATGGTGCAAATCTTATATACTGGGATGGCTGAGAGGGACCTCAGCAGAAACAGAACAGATGGGACTGCCTGACTTTGAACTTTGTCTCCTAATAGATTAAAAATAATGCAAAGTAAGTTTATAAAGTCCCTAGACCCATATTTTGTTATAGCAATAGCAAAGAGACTTATATACCATTTATTTCTAAAAATTAGAGACCTGACCTTTTAGTCTTTGTTTTCTTTGTATAAATGTATTTTGTCTACCACTGCCTCCCTCTACCTCCTGATAGTGCCTCCAACTCCACTTTCCATCCAACATCATGATCTTCTAAACTTATGAATAATCTGGCTGGAGAGATGGCTCAGCCATTAAAGTTATGGATAATCTCATGAATCCAGTCAGCGCTGCCTATGTGTGACCATCCACTGGGCAGAGGTAATCTATCAGATTTAGCCAGGGACACAGATAAATCCCAGCTATCCTTTATGAAAAGGTACAGATACCCAGCCAGGTAAATTCAGTTTGTGGTAATTGATTGGGGAAAAAGGAAAGAGGCAGAGGTGGGAGGAGGATTGCACTTTTAAGAAAGGTCTTGTGAAGATGGTGGGATTGAATGATGGCCACCAGGGAGCAGAGATGGTTGGTGAGATGTTAGTCAAAGAATGGAAGACTTCTGTCAGGGGCTCAGGAGATGGTTCAGTGGGTGAGAGTACTTGGGTAAGCATGAGGACGCAAGTTCGAATCTGCAGCACCTGTCTGCAAAGCTTTGCATGGCTGTGTGTGTGTCTGTCACCTACTGTAGGGGTTGTAGACAGGAGGGTTACTGGGAACAGCTTCCATGAGACTGTCTCAAAGTGGGGAGTGACAGGACAGGGCAACCATATCCTCCTCTGGTCTCCGTGTGCACTCACGTGTACGGATATAACACTGTGTATAACTACACATAGCATTAGCTGCTTCTCCAACCTGGTTCAGCCCTGTCTAGTCAGCCCCCTTGGCTTTCCTGCAACGTCCCCACACTCCAGTTGGCTGATTATTACTTCCTCTGAGGAGCTATGGCTTCAGCGTGAACAACATTCTGGCCAGGGCTCCCTGGACTGATTCCTCCTAAGTAACCGTTGGAGAGGGCAGCCCCTCAGACCCTGAATTTTCTGCAACCCCTTGCCTGCCAGAGTGAACAACTTGCTTTCCTGTGCTTGCAGCTGCTCTGGGCATGAGACCCTCATGAGTTTGATGGCAGGAGAGTGGTTTCTGATGGGCTTGTGGCTGAAAAATCCTTGAGAGCTAGGGCATGGCCATTAGTCAAGGAGAGCCCTATATAGGCTGCCCTAGAACACAATAAAATTGGCATTCTTGTTTCAAGGATGACCCGTGTGTGTGCGCGCATGTGTGCGTGAGTGTGTATTCCAATCTCCAGCCCATGTGTATTGCGAACCATCCCATGGTGCAGGAGCTGTAAGTGTCCAATAAAGCAACATGACCGGGTGGCTACATAGTCCCACAACTTAGGAGAGGCACCGGTTCACATCATGTACTCTCCTGTGCATGCCACTGAAGGTTGAGTGGATCCAGCACAACTTAGTGCATTTCTGGAACCCCATGAGTCTCCCCACCCTCCAAATCTGTTCAAGCTCCCTGGCAACTTCTCGTCCCATGCCTGTCACACCGGTGGCTTCTACCTCAAAGCACCTAAGCCTTAACATGAAGGTGTACTGACCACAGGGGCATACCAGAATGCAATGCAGCAGCATTTTACGCTTGCATCCAGAGGGGCCCACCTCACCCAATTCTGTGTCAGACGTGAAGACAACACTCAGCTCCTCGAAGCATTAGACATTCCCAGCATTCCTCAGGTGGCCCCTGTCTTGCATCATGCATGCTGTTAAAAAAACACTAAAGGGCTGAGATGGCTTAGGTGGTAAAGGGGGTGCCACACAAACATGAGGACCCAAGTTCCACCCACAGCGCCCACGCAGAATGCCAGGCATGCCAGTGGTGGGGAGACAGGTGGGAGTGTCCCCAAAGCTCAGAAAGTCTAGCTAAATGGATGAGTGCCTCAGGACCCAGGGAGAGGTTGGCTCGAAGAAAGGGATGACATCCAATGGTGATCTCTGGCCGTCACACATGTGTATATATGTGGACTTACATATGTGAATATATATACCACAAACAAAACCTGGACTTGTTTAAACTAATATTGTAAACCTGAGATTAGAATATAATGGTTTCAGTCAGGTGAGAGCCTGGTTCATAGATGACAACTTCATGGAAAGTGGAATAGGCTGTTCTCTAGCTTAATGTTTAGGGGTAGAGGTAGGGGTGTGTGTGTGAGTGTGTGAGAGAGAGTGAGAGTGTGTGTGAGAGGCAACAGAGGCATCATATCCCCTGGGACTGAGTTAAGGGTGACTAAGCTATGTGTTGTGGGTGCTGGGAACTGAATCCAGGTCCTCTGCAAGAGCAGCAGGTGCTCTTAACCGCGACCCCTCTGACTTTTCTGAGACACCATGGAATGGATGAAGATTCCATTTAAAGTCCTTGAATAATGTTCCAAAGGCTCCATCTTCAAATCTATCACATCAGGGAGGATGAATCTCATGAGTTCTGGGAGACACATGAAAGCTCCCAGGAGGATGAATCCCTGGTGCTCAGGGAGGTCCCCTCTCTGGTAGCCCCTCTTAGCTGGGACGCATCCTAGGGAACAAGAGGGCAGGGATGCGAAAGAGAAGGGAGGAATTGGTTTCACAGGTAAAGTCTTTGAGAAGCAGACCCTGAGCTCATAAATTGTCCTAACTGGTCGCAGGATGACTTCATGTGTACAGAACTGATATAAAGTCTTATCAGTGGCCATCTTAGAAGCCACTTGGACACAAACCTGAGCTCTGTATACCATTCCCATGCAGCTGAAGCAGGTGGGCTTAGGGGCTGTTGGAAGTAGGGGCCACTTTGATCCATGTAGCCTGGGTGTTCTGAGCCAGAGATTGAAGGACCCCCCCCCTTTCCCCCAAACACACCTGGAAGCCTTTAGAACAAAGTCTGGTCCCTTAGATTTAGAAGTTTCAGGCTCCTGCCTTGATCCCTGGCTGCTCTCTTCAGTCCTCCCCACTCCCGCATTCTCTACCTGCTCTGAAGTTATTGGAGCCTGGTGTGAATTTAGCAACAATAAAAACCATCAAAGGGCTTGATCCTGAGAGCAATCAGAGCAGGGGAGGTTGCAATAAAGGAAAATCCTGCCAGGAAAGGTGTGACTTCAAGGAGAGCCGAGGAAGAGTGACCTCGGGGAGGGGCCTCTGCCGGGGGAAGTAGGTGAGGTCAACACGTGGGATGACTTAGGAACCATCTGGCCTGGATGGAGGCAGAGACAAAACAAGGCTACTCTGCTGTCCCCAGGATGTCTGCTTGGGTGCATCAAGGCTTCTCGTGATAGAGTGGCCCCAGCTCAGACTCCTTCTCTATGCCAGTCACACCCATCCTAGACGCTTTGTATTTTGTCACCTGGCCCTCATGTTCCTCCAATCTTAGCAAATCTGTCCTGTGTATCAAGAAGATTTGTGTGCACTGCTCAGGGCGCTGGGTAGGAAGACATGACATAGCCACCAGCAACCTCTGCTCTTGAGTTTCCTTTGCATGCAAAAGACCCATCTTCAGGGGCTGGAGAGATGGCTCAGTGGTTAAGAGCACTGCCTGCTCTTCCAAAGGTCCTGAGTTCAATTCYCAGCAACCACATGGTGGCTAACAACCATCTGTAATGAGATCTGGTGCCCTCTTCTGGTATGCAGGTAGAATATTGTACACATAAGTAAATAAATTTATCTAAAAAAAAAGACCCATCTTCTCTGCATTATGACAGTCTACGTGGCAGTGAAGGCAAGGAAGAGAATGGGGTAAGACATGGACAGTCATGAGGTCACTGTTAAGGGCTCAGCACTGTCTTCTCAGGATATTTCTAATGAGACTCAAGGAGAAGACTGTTCCTTGTAGGCCTGTAGAGAAAGCTACTTTAGCTGAGAGTAGCCACAGGCTGTGGCTTTTGTGGTCTCTTCTCTTTGCTGACTTAAGAGGCTTCCCATATTTGAACATTCTTCCTGATTCAAGCTTTTACTTCAGCAAGGTCTGATGAGTGACTGTCAATTCAGAGGCCACCTCCTCAAAAATACCTCTGGCTTGCTTTTCTATATCCCCAGATTTCACTGCAGTCACAAGCCTTTCCCTCAGCTGCAGACAGCTGCCTTGCTGTTGCCAATGGCTCACCAGCCTGGCTGTTCCATTTGGTGTAGTATCACTCGGCATGCCATCTTCACTCTAGAACTCCCGGATGGGGTGTGAAAACCTCTTTTCAGACCTGGGTTACAGCTTGCACGTTGAGTCCCCGTGCTCACACAACCATTATCAAACCCAAGCACTACCCCAGCCACCCTGAAAAGCATATTGCATTTCTTACTGCCGAGTCATCATGTAAGTCATTGTTAAGAGGGACAGACACGTTTCTCAAGGGGCAGTGTTGCCAAGTGCTTTACAGAAGGGACATTGGCACCACGCGAGTGCCTACAAGGGAGTGGTTAACTGAGTTGCCCCACATGCTCAGTTGCGGTTCATGTACCCAGCTCAGCCCACATTCCCCACTGAAGGCAGGGCTGCTCAGGTGGCCCACACAGTCCCAGGGAGGTTCCACCTCAGGCCTTCCTGAAGGAGCTTTATGCCATAATTTGCTGGCCCAGGAAGTGTTGGTGCTGAGTCTATCAAACGGTTGAATGCCAGCATTCTTCCTTTTAGTCTCAGAGCCAAAACTAATATAAACACCCCATTTTCCACCCGTTACTCTAATTCCATCAGCAAGCTGACCAGACCTGACCCTGGGCTGCAGCCGCCTCTGATTTATAACCTCATCAACAGATGTAGTGGGTTGAGACCCGAGTTGGGTATCTAAGAAGCTGAGAGGAGGCTGGGTCAAGAGGCTCATGACAGATGCTCCAACCCTCAATGCAGATGGAGGTGGCAGGGTCACTGTCTTCTTGAAGGAAGAGACCTAAAGAGAAGCTGGAGGCTTGGCTGGGTGGGTGGGAGAAAAGACGGGCTCATCTATCTTGGGGCAGAAGCTGAGAAGTTTTAATATCCTTCTCTCCAACTCTTAAGTTATCTGGGGCTGGAAGAGGAGGAAAGTAAAATATGGAGAGTAAAAGCAACTTAGGAAAGGAAGGGGTTTATGGATTTACAGCTACATACAGATCACCATGATGGCATGAACTTAAGGCAAGAGCTTGAAGACGACAACCAGAGTGGTGTCTGATGAGTCTATTTTCTCTACTGTATCTTCAGCGCTTGAGAATCTCTTCCATCTCTTGTATTCTGCTGTTTATGCTTGCATTTGTGGTTCCTGATCGTTTTCTCATGATATCTATTTCTATAATTCCCTGCTTGTGTTTTCTTTATTGTCTCTATTTCAGTTTTCAAGTTTTGAATAGTTTTTCATATGTTTGATTGCTTTTTCTTTTCTTTTTTTAAAAGGGATTTGCTAATGTAATGTCTTCCAATTTTGTCTTTTCCTCCATTTCTTTGAGGAAATTTCTCATTTCCTCTTTAAGAGTTTTAAACATTCTCCTGAACTTATTTTTTAGGTCATTTTCTTCTGCTTCATCTATATTTGGTTGTTCAAGTCTTGCTGTTGTATGGTCTTTATGTTTTACTGGTGTCATGCTGCTCTTTTCTACTCATCTTTTTCTCTAATAGGTGTGGTTGGGGCTGTCTGTGATTCTGTTGATTAATCTTCTAGGTGCTAGTGAATCCAAAGCTCAGATGGTTGTTCCTCATGATATAGTCAGTGGTATGGTTCTAGTTACCCTGTTGGTTACTCCGTGTTTTTGGAGATCGCTCAGCACTCCCGGGCTTTGCTTCACTCCCTTGGAATTTGGTGTCTCAGGCCTACTTTGGCCTAGGTTACCAGCTTTGACTTGTTTCTGCAAATCCTGTTCTGGATCACCTTTTGCAGAGGTCCCTGGCTTGGATTTAGTACTGCAAAGGTTTTTGGCTCCTGTCTACTCCCTCAGAGTTCCCAGGCTTGGGTGTGCCCAGACCTACAGAGGATGTGGCTCAGGCTTATTCCCTCAGGGGTCCCAGACTCACACTTGGACCTGCAGAGGTTTCAGGTTCCTGCCTATTCCCTTTGATGTCCCAGACCAATGCCCAGACACATAGAGGTCCTGGCTCAGGCCTACTCCCTCTGAGGTCCCAGACTCATGCCTGGNCAGCGACCTGGAGGACTGAACCAGCGACCTGGAGGACTGAACCAGCGACCTGGACCAGAGCAGGCCTCGGTCAATGAACTCGTGAGAGTAGTAAGCAGATCCAGACCAGGGTCATTTGTGGAAGCAGGACTGGGCTAGCTACCTAGGCAGGAGCAGGCCTGAGGGCAGTAAGCTCCATGGGAGTGGAACTGAACCAGCTACCTAGACTGGAGCAGGCCCGAGAAAGTGAGCTCCATGGGAGCAGGAGCAGATCCAGACCAGGGACATTTGCAGAGGCAGGGCTGAGCCAGCAACCTGGGTCAGAGCAGACCAGAGAAAGCAAACTCCACAGAAGCAGGTACAGGAGAGCAACCACTGAGCAAGTGGGCCAGAGACAGACCACTGTGGGTCTAGATTTGAATCTGAGACCTTCAAGGGAGTAGACCTAGGCCAGGACACTTCTGTGGGTCTGGGTATGAGTCTAGGACCTCCAAGGAACTAGGCCTGAGCATGAATCTGGGACATCTGAGGGAGTAGGCAGAAATCAGAGATCTCTGTGGATCCAGGCATTGAGTCTGGGACCTCTGAGGGAGTAGATGGAATACCAGGGACTTTTGCAGGACCAATCCCAATCCAGGAATCTCTGCAGGAACAGATCCAGACCAGGGACATTTACAGAAACAGGTTTGAGCTGACATCCTAGGCTAGGGCAGCCCTGAGACAGCAAACTCCAAGGGAGCAGAGCAAAGCCTGGCAGCACTGAGACCCCTCCAGGAACATGGAGTGATCAACGGGGTAACTAGAATTGTGCCACTGACTGTACCACAAGGAACCACCATCTGGGCCTTGGATTCACTGGCACCTAGAAGATCGACAGAATCACAGACAGCCCCAACCACACCTATTAGAGGAAGAGAGCAGAAAAGGTAAGATCACACGCTACACCACAAAGAGCAACACACCACCAGTAAAACCTAAAGACCCTACAACAGCAAGACGAATCAAATATAGATGAAGCGGGAAAAAGAATGACCTAAAAAATAACTTCAGGAGAATGTTTGAAACCCTTAACGAGGAAATGAGAAATTCCCTCAAATGGAGGAAAAATGGGAAGACATCAGCAAATCCCTTAAAAAAAAAAAGAACATGAAAGAAACTGTTCAAGACTTGAAAACTGAAATAGAGACAAGAAAAGACAAGCCAAAGGAATTATAGAAACAGGATTCATGAGAAAACAATCAGGAGCCACAAATGCAAGCATAAACAGCAGAATACAAGAGATGGAAGAGAATCTCAAGTGCTGAAGATACAATAGACCTTTATCTGAGTAGTCAATTTCTTTTGTAATTTAGATTGTTTTCGAATACCCCAAATATCCAGGAAATATGGGGCACCATGAAAAGACCAAACCTAAGAATAGGTATAGAAGAAGTTCAACTGAAAAGCACAGAAAATATATTTAACAAGATCATAGAAGAAACTTTCCCAACCTCAAGAAGATATGCCTATATATACAAGAAGTGTACAGAACACCAAACAGACTGGATTAATAATAAAACAGTAAACATACAGAATAAAGACTATTAAGAGCTGCAAAGGAAAAAGGCCAAGTAACATATAAAGGCAGACCTATCAGAATTACACCTGACTTCTCATTGGAAACAATGAAAGCCAGAAGGTCATGGTAAAATGTTATTCAGAAATTAAGAGACCATGGATAGCATCCCAGACTACGATACCCAGCAACTTTCAATCACCATAGAAGGTCATAAAAAGATATTCCATGACAAAACCAGATTTAACTGATAAGCAACCACAAACTCTAACCCAAGGAAGTTGGCTACATCAACAAAAACACAGACAATTGGTCTCACAGCAGCAAACCTCAAAGGGGAAAATGCACAAATTAATATCACCAATAATGACAATTAAATTAACAGAACATAGTAATTACTGGTCATTAATATCCCTTAATATAAATGAACTCAACTCACCTATAAAAAGGTGCAGGCTAACAGATTGTATACAAAAAGAATCCATCCTTCTGCATACAAGAAACACACCTCAACCTCAAAGATAGACATCGCCTCAGAGTAAAGGTTTGGGAAAAAAATTTCCAATCAGATGGACCTAAGAAACAAGCTGATGTAGCTATCCCTAACATCTAACAAAATAGACTTCAAGCTAAAAATCAGTCAAGAGACAAAGAAGGTCATTTTTTTATTAGTCACAGGAAAAATCCATCAAGAGGAAATCTCACTACTGAATATCTATGCCTCAAATACAAGGGCACCCCCATATGTAAAAGAAACACTTCTAAAGCTTAAATCATACATTAAACCCTAAACACTAATAGTGGGAGACTTCAACACTCCACACCACCGGACAGGTCAGTCAGACAAAAAAATGAACAGAGAAATAAGAACTGACATGTTATTACTCAAATGGACTGAAGAGACATCTATAGAATATTCCATCCAAACAGAAAAGAATATTTTCTCAGCACCTCATGGAACCTTCTCAAAAACTGACCACATACTCGGTAACAAAACAAACCTTAACAAATACAAAAAATTGGAATAACCCCATGTATCTTATATCACCATGGGTTAAAACTAGAAGTCAACAGCAATACTAATTCCAGAAAGCCCACAAAGACATGGAAATTAAACAGTGCTCATTGAAATCGATGGGTCAAGGAAGAAATAAAGAAACTAAAGACTTCCTCAAATTCAATGAAAATGACCAAACATACCCAAATTTATGGGACACAATGAAAGCAGTGTTAAGAGGAAAGTTCATAGCACTAAATGCCTACATAANAGAATATTCCATCCAAACAGAAAAGAATATTTTCTCAGCACCTCATGGAACCTTCTCAAAAACTGACCACATACTCGGTAACAAAACAAACCTTAACAAATACAAAAAATTGGAATAACCCCATGTATCTTATATCACCATGGGTTAAAACTAGAAGTCAACAGCAATACTAATTCCAGAAAGCCCACAAAGACATGGAAATTAAACAGTGCTCATTGAAATCGATGGGTCAAGGAAGAAATAAAGAAACTAAAGACTTCCTCAAATTCAATGAAAATGACCAAACATACCCAAATTTATGGGACACAATGAAAGCAGTGTTAAGAGGAAAGTTCATAGCACTAAATGCCTACATAAAGAAGGTAGAAAAATCCCACACTAGTGAATTAACAGAACATTTGAAAACCTTAGAACAAAAAGCAGCAAACTCACCCAAGAGAACTAGATGGCAGGAAATAAATTGAGAGATGAAAACAAAATAGAAACAAAGCATCAATGAGACAAAGAGATGGTTCTTTGAGAAACAAACTTTAATCCAAACTAACCAAAAGACTGAGTATATCCAAATTAACAAAATCAGAAATGAAAAAGTGGACATAACAGATGTGGAAGAAATCCAGAATCATCAGGTCATATTTCAAAAACCTGTACTCCACAAAATTGGAAAACCTTTCTGGATAAATATCACTTACCAAAATTAAATCAAGACCAGATAAGCAAATCAAACAGACCTATAACTGCTGAAGAAATAGAAACAGTCATCAAAAGTCTTCCAACCAAAAAAAGCCCAGGACCAGATGATTTCACTCAGAATTCTACAAGACTTTGAAAGAGGAACCAATACCAATACTCCTCAAATCATTCCACACAATAGAAACAGAGGGAACATTGCCAAACTCTTTATGAGGCTATAGTTACCCTGATACCCAAACCACAGAAAGACATTACTAAGAAAGAAAGTTACAGACCAATCTCACTCATGAACATTGATGCAAAAATACTCAAAATACTGGTGAACTGAATCCAACATATCAAAATCATCATCTACCATGATCAAGTCAGCTTCATCCCAGAGATGCAGGGATGGTTCAACATATGAAGATCTGTCAATGTAATCCATCATATAAACAAACTGAATAAAAACCACATGATCTCATTAGATTCTGAAAAAGCTTTCAATAAAATATCCCATCATGATAAAGGTCTTGGAGAGAACAGGGATACAAGGAACATATCTAAACATAATAAAGGCAATATACAGCAAGCTAACAGCCAACATCAAACTAAGTGGAGAGAAACTCCCAGTGATCCCACTGAAGTCAGGAACAAGACAATGTTGTTCACTCTCTCCATATCTATTCCCCAATATAGTTCTTGAGGTCCTAGCTAGAGCAGTAAGACAACAAAAGCATATCAAGGGGATACAAATTGGAAAAGAAGTCATACTCACTATTTGATGATGATAGTTTACATTAGTGACCCCAAAAATTCTAACCAAGGAACTTATACAACTCATAAACATAAAATAATGTAGGAGGATACAAGATTAACCTAAAAAAATCAGCAGTCCTCCTGTACACAGATAAATGGGCTGAAAAAGAAATCAGAGAAGCATCACCCTTTACAACAGCCACAAATAGCATAAAATATCTCGGAGTAACTCTAACCAAACAAGTGAAAGACTTGTATGACAAGAACTTCAATTTCTTTCTTCAAAGATTTAAAGACACCAGAAAGTGGAAAGATTTCCCATGCTCTTGGGTAGGTAGTATTAGCATAGTAAAAATGGGAATCTTACCAAAAACAATCTACAGATTCAATGCAAAGCCCATCAAAATCCCAGCAAAATTTTTCAGACCTTGAAAGAATGGTGCTCAACTTCATTTGGGAAAAACAAAAAACCCAGGATAGCCAGAACAATCCTGTACAATAAAAGAACTTGTGGAGGTATCACAATCCCTGACTTCAAACTCTCCTACAGAGCTACAGTACTGAAAACAGCCTGGTATTGGCATTAAAAGACAGGAGGACCAAATGGAATCAAATAGAAGACCTGGATATTAATCCACACATCTTCAAGCACCTGATTTTTGACAAAGAAGCAAAAATATATTAAATGGAAAAAAGCAATCATATTTAACAAGTAGTGCTGGCATAACTAGATATCAACACGTAGAAAAGTGAAAATAGATTCATATCTATTACCATGCACAAAACCCAAGTCTAAATGGATCAAAGACCATTGGGAAACTCTGGGGGGGCTCTCACAGGCCCCCAAGTCAAAAGTGGTCCAGTTATTCCCAGTCACTGTGGAGGGCATGTCTCACCAGGAAAATTAAATCTAGAGCCTTCTGTAAAACAATTATACTGCTCTAGATGGAATAAACATGGAGGATAAATAAAAAATTTCAGTAGGAAATAGGAAACAGACTTCTATAAATGATCAAAGCTAAGAGTGTGTATAAACGAAATTGTAATTGTGGTTTTGAGTGATATGGGTGTGAATGTGAATATCATTACTCCAGAATCTTGGCATCCAAATTGGCCTCTTCAAGAGGCAGATGGTCAATTACTAGGAATTGGAACCATATCTCAAGGAAACAAAGCACAAGATGGGTTGACTGCATAGGGCCAGAAGGACAGAGAGGAAAGATGAGGCCATATGTGGCTAATATTGCAGTGAATTTATGGGGTTGTGACCTGTTGCAGCAATGGAATACCCAGCTTAACATTCCTGCAGTCCGAGGAACTCGTAATTCTGGGAAGGATATTATAAGGTACTATGCACCAAGGTCACCAGCCATTCAGGCTGTACAAGAACACAAAGCAACTACCAAGCCTTTAGAGGAACCAATGACCCTACCTTTAAAATGATTAACTGAGAAACCAATATGGGTTAAAAAGTGACTGTTAAAAGATAAACTGCATGTTTTAGAACAGCTGGTACAGGAGCAACTAAATGCTCACCATATTGAAGAATCAACCAGCCCTTGGAATTCTCCTGTATTTGTTGTTAAAAAGAAATCTGGTAAATGGAGAATGGTGACAGATCTAAGAGCTGTCATCAAGGTTAGTCAACCTATGGACCCTCTAACACTCTGGAATTCTCTGCCTTCTGTTGCCAAAGTGATGGCCTCTTATAGTTACTGATTTGAGAGATTGTTTCTTCACTATACCTTTACAAGAAAAGGACAGAAATTTGCCTTCACAGTGCCTACTTATAATCCTCAACCTACTAGGAGGTATCAGTGGACCGTCCTTCCACAGGGAATGCTCAATAGTCTCACCCCATGCCAACACTTTGTAAGTCAGCTTGGAAATACATAAAAAATTTCCTAAATCTCTAATTTACCATTACATTGATGACATTTTGCTATCTGATTCAAACATACTTTAGAAAATGCTTGAAAAAGTAAAGAAAATTTTTCCCAAATGGGGGTTACAAATTTCTCCCCCCCAAAAAAATACAGAGAGGAGATTGTCAATTACCTAGGTTATAAAATAGGTTTGCAGAAAATTAGGACACAAAAGGCACAAATTAGGAGACCAGTTGAGGACTCTTATTGACTTTCAAAGTTTGTTAGGAGGCATTTCCAGTCTACAGCTGGCTGTTGGGATAACACTTGATCTAATAATTCATTTAAACAAAACCTTAGATGGTGATAAAGACTTCCTTAGATGGTGATAAAGACTTATATAGTCCCAGAGAACACCTGAAGCAGAAAAGGAATTGAAAAATGAGGGATGTGAAAAGTCATTGCCTCCAAGATTTTGCCTACATGGGGGCCCCAAAATGGATTAAAACAGACAATGGACCAGCTTATATCAGAGGCTTTCAATTATTCTGTGACAATTTTGACATCCTTCATAAGACAGGAATACCTTACAATCCCCCAGGGACAATCCATGGTGGAACAGGCTCAAATTTTCAAAGACAATCCATAGTGGAACAGGCTTAAATTTTCAAAGACTATATTCACAAAACTACAAAGGGAGTCGAGTACTTCCTGGAATATCCTTTCTAGTGTTCTCTATATATTAAATTTTCTAACAGTTGAATCACATACTCAAACATTGGCTGCTCAGAGGCACTGGCATCTCCGCGGCTCTACTCATCTGATAGCACAGTGGAAGGATGTGTTGACTCCCCTGGATCCAGTCCTCATTTGGGGGCATGGAAGTGCATGTGTGTTTCTGCAGGATATTGAAAGCCCCATTTGGATTCCTGAATGGCTTTTGTGTCCTATGGACAGTTCTGACCATCAGCCATGACCAACAGGTATGATGGATGCTGGTCAGGAGTCCTCCAGTGCTGATGTTGGTGGGCCTGGATAATCCCGCATGGCCGTGCTTTCTGTCCACTTATTGGGCTACGAAACAGCCAGCCATTTCCATTGATTGGAAACATAATAGTGTTGGTATGTGGAAACTATCTGGCAGTCTGCTTTATTCCTGCTGAATTTTCCTTGTGTTAAATGTTGGCCTGGAATTATGGTTTATGGCCAGAGCACATTCTTCATTATGGTGATGGGGACTGATCACTTTACAAGAATGTTAAAAGATTCTCAGGAGTTTCCTTTCCAGCATCCAGCCCAATGTGGCGTAGCATCTACCTTCACAGGAGGGTATCTCTGTGGACTTCACGCCTGTTTAAACTTTGGACCCTTGGCTGTGCAGGATTCTACATTGTTTAATGGTGCAGCAAAGATGGAAAACCAGTGCCAAAATAGGGCTTCTCATGTAGCTGTCTGTGGCTAATCATAACCTTGAGTGATTCTGCCCTTGACTGTTCAAGTTTTGTGTCACTGGAACAGCTGTTGGGTGAACCAGATGATTGTTGCTATGGCCCAGGTTCCAGGCTTGGTGCCTGTCCCAGTGAGTCAGCTGGTGCTGGGCCATCCCTGCTGTGACTTTGAGATCATAGTGACTGTGGTGGCTGCTATTGTCACTGCTGCGGTCTCTGAGACAGATCGAATTGCCAATCAGGCAACTGCTGTGGCTGGCATTGTTGATTTGTTGATCCCCCTAGTGGGACAGGTTGCCTCAGAGATCCAGAATCCCCTTAATGAGCATTTTCGCCAGGGCGTTTTCTGACTTAACCTATGGACCTTTTATGAGAGCAGTTGGAATTCTTGTGGATTTGGTTGGCGGTTCCCTTTCCTATCTGTCACGCCCACGCCAGTCCAGCCACTTTCATTCGGCCTAGGCTTGCTGAACACCTGGTCTGGCACTGTCACCCTAGGAACTCCTGTAGCTGGAGGGTTTCTGTTGCCCTGCCTCTACAACAGGCAGCAGCAGCAACAGCAGCGTAAATTTGCCCAAGTGGGTGGGCCTCCTACGAGCACAGTATGTGTCAGCAGGCTATGGAAAGACCAGTGAGCCAGAGACGGGGAAGACAGGAGCCTGTCACAATCAGCCTAAGACAGGTCTTGTGTGCTGAGGTAAGTATTATTGATGACAGGTAAGATGTGAATTTGTGCTTCTGCAACCCAAGAGAGGCCTGGTCTAATGATATAGAAAAGAGGGAGCTGTTGAAGGCTACAGGCCCTCAGACTGAATTTTCTATGACTCCATGCCTACCAGAGTAAACTTGTTTTCCTTTCTTGCAGCTGCTCTGGGTCTCCTCATGAATTCCTGATGGCAGGGGAGTGGTTTCTGGTGGGTTTGCAGCTGAAAAATCCTGAGAATTAGGGCATGGCCATTAGTCAAGGAGAGCTCTATATAAGCTACCTTGGAACACGAAATTGGCATTCTTGTTTCAAGGATGACCTGTGTGTGTTTCAATCTCCATCCCCTTGGCCCAACTTGTGAACCATCCCCTGGTGCAAGTGTCACATTCTTAGACTGCATAGNGCCTATGCACAAAGTGGACTGGGTTCTGTCTGTGACACCAACTCCTGACCAAGAAAATGCCCCACAGGCACGGCCACAATGGAGATAATGCTAGCTTGAGTCAAGCTGGCATGAACTAGCCAGCACAGCTATCATCCCTGCCTGCATGGATGTCCTTGGGATCCCTGTTTCATGATCAGCTTTCAACACAAGAATCAGCCCAGCCAGGCCTCACACAGAGTAGTCCTGTCCTGAAAATAGGGGGAAAGACAAGAAAATGGAAGAATGACTCAAAGTCCTGCTTTTTCTTTTTATTGGGTTTATTTGGATAAATGCAAATTAGTGCACAAACTTTCAGGATGTACAAGGTCAGGCTCACAACTTACCTTGCCAAGACTCATTCTCAGGCACTTCACCCTGCCTGAGCACAGGGGATGCAAAGGACACTGAGTGAGAAGCCCATAGGGAAGCCAAAGGAACATGACAGAATCCCAATACCAGTGACTGTCAGTAGGAACCAACCAGAATCACAGACATCTGGTCAACCAGGAACCTCACAAAAGCTGACCAGATAGATAAGTGAGTTAGAGAAGCCTCTTGTCCAACAAGAGGCCACCAGACCACACAAGTAAGATCTAGGGAAGTGACTGTCCCCCTGGGTACAGAGAACTAGGCTTTCATTGCTTATTCAAGTTGGAATATTCCTTCATAGCACACAAGACCAGACTCAATTGGCAATGCAAACCAAGGTAAAGGTGGACAAGGTGGAGATGTCTGATTACTTCCTAGCCCAGGGGACTATGGTCAGAATACAGTCCATGAACAAAGCTGCCTGAGGACTCCAAGTCTTCTCTGTTCCTCCATAACAGGGGTTGTTCCTTGGGTGTGCGTCCCTGCCTCTCCCAGGTGTAGCAGAGGAATGAGTTCACTTTATAGAGAATTCCTTACAACTGGCTATTGCTTATAGGCCTCTGTAGAAAAACATGCTTGTACCAGGTGAGTTTTGTCCTTGGGTATACTTAGACAATTCTTAACCTGAGTATAAATCAATACTCTGAATAACGTTGTCTATTGCATAAGACTTAGCCTAATTTTTATGCCTCAGTTTTCCACGTCCATATTGCCAACCAGGGGGTAAACAAGAAAACCTCCTGCAGGGCCCAGGATGTACACATACTTAATGAACTCAATGTTAGGGTTTGATTCACGTGACTCATCTTTTAATTTTTCATGAATCTGGGACAAAATAAATTTCATTTCACTTTTACTAACAGGATTTTTGCTCATTTGAGGTGGGGGCTTACCAGACAGGAGACTAAAGCTCTGACTCTTCCTGCCTCGGCTTCCCCAGTGCTAGACTGCAGGCATGAGCTGCCATCACACCCAAGTAAGTCTTCCCTTTAACTAGTGAAGACATCAGGTATGCCTTGAAAGGGACAGAGCTTTGAAATTTCCAACCATCATGGCCAGCTTAGAATTATAAAGTTTGTGCTTTGGGAACATTAATGTTAGAGCAAGAACAAAGTTTTCAGGTATCTCTATGGCTTTGGTGGCCTCTATCCCAATTGGTCACTCATGGCCCAACTTCCAGTATTTTACAGACACATGAAAATAAAGTGGATAGGTTTTTTATTTTCATGCTTAGAGTGTTACTCTTTCAGGATGGCATGGTTGATGGTGTCATGAACTTAAAATAGCTTTATAGGTGGCGGATGACCTCAGGGAAGTCAACCTGCTGATCCAAACGTCAACTGTGCCCTCCAGATGGGTCACTCTCCTCTGGCTTGGTACCCACACCCTGGTCCCTAAGGAGAAAACATTTACCATAGAAACATGTTCATGGGAGCAATCTGGATTGACTGTTGGCATAACCTGGCTGTGTTTGTACTCAAGGAAGCCCCATCTCCCTCATGGGGATTCTCATTCAGAACCAGCCCATTCCGACCCAGGATGAAATAGAGTCACTGAAAAGGGGTCCATTATCCAATCATGTTTGACATTTCCGATCGGCACAACTGAAAATATCAAAGACCGTGGAAAGAGCTTGGTTAGACGCTCTTAGGGCTGGGATCAAGTGTAGCCTTAGCCTTGATCGCCTTCTAGGAGTGTCTAAGCACACAGACCTGAGACAGGGTCAGTTTCCTGGCTGGACTGGGTCTCACTATTGTCTCCCTTGTCCCATTACGTTTCTGCATGTCCTTGAGATGTTCAGAAACTCAAGAATCTTGTCCCTTCTAAGTCTGGGTCAGACCAATGTGTAGAGGATGCAAGAGTTATATCCATCCAACAAGGGTCTTCTATCAGAAAGAAGTGGGGGTACCCAATATAACTGCAAAACAAAGCTGCCTAAGCTCCAGTTTGTTCAGGGACCATAAGCTGACTGATTTTATGCCATCTTGACATGAGATAGAGTCATCTGAAAAGAGCCCTCAACTGAGAAAACGCCTCTGTAATACTGGGCTGTAGGCAAACCTGCTCTTTATTTCCTACCTCATACATTACATCCTGGCCACAGCATCCCTTCCCTTTCCTCCTTCCATTCCAGCCCCCAAACACCTTCCCACCCACCCCCCAGTTTCTATTCAGTTTCTATTCAGTTTCTATTCAGCAGGCCTCCCAGGGCTATCAACTGCATAACAAGTTTTAAGACTAGGCACCAGCCCTCGCATCAAGGCTGATGAGGCAACCCAGTAGGGGGAAAAGGGTCGTAAAGAGCAGGCAAGAGAGAACCCTCGCTCCTGCTGTTAGGAGTCCCACAACACAACCAAGCCACACAACCATAGCATATGTATAATATGTACACACATGAGAGAGAGAAAGGACCTAGGCTCAGAACCATTATTCTGTGGGGTGAGTGACTCACTCCAATCTCTGTGAGGCCCCTCTTATTAGCTGATTCTGTGGACCTTGTTTCTCCTGGTGTCCTCTACCCATCTGGCTCCTATACCTTTCCTCCCATTTTGCAGGGTTCCTCAAGCTCTGCCTAATGTTTGGCTGTGGCTCTCTGCATCTGCTCCCATCAATTGCTGGATGAAGCCTCTCTGATGATTGCCCTAGGCCCCCGGTCAATGAGTATAGTAGAAAGTCATTAGGAATAATTTTATTGACTTTGTCAATCATGTTTGGTTCTATCCTAAGTTTCCGGGCTATCCAGCCACTGGGTCCTGGAGTTCCTTCAGAGGCTCTTGTGGAATGAGCCTCAAAGTATGAGCAGTCATTGGTTGGTCTCTCCAAGTTCTTTACAACCATCATTCCCAGAACATCTTTTACAGGCAGGGCAAACTGTAGGTAGATTTGGGGATTGGGGTGCTGTCCCAGTCCTGTTACTGGAAGAGCCTTGCCTGGTTACAGGAAATGGCTGCTTCAGGCTCCATATCCCCCTTACTAGGAGCCTTCTCTAGGGGTCACCCTCAGATTCCAGGAAGTTTCCATTGAACTTGATTTCCACATTGCCCACCCCATGCCCCCAGTTCCAGTCATCTCTCCCAGCAACCCCCTTTCACTCCCACCTGATCCCTACTGCTCCCCACTTGCCCACGGCATATATTTTCATATCCCAAAGAGTTCCATGCTTCCTGCCCCCCCCCACTTGAGGCCTCCTTGTTACTTTTCTAAAGCAACTACATTTTCTTAGTGATTGACAAGGTGTGGAGAGCTGTGTAGTGCCGTGCCTTAAAGATGGCGCCAGTTCCCCCTTCCACTAGCCCGACAGTGAATGCTCTCTGTGATAAACAAGTCCTTATTTGGCTAAGGCTGATCAGCAGGCTTGCTTT
>LOEQ01004635.1:223517-247483 GCA_001685075.1 Bramus lutescens | reverse complement strand
TAGATAGATAGATAGATAGATAGATAGATAGATAGATGATAGATAGATAGATTTCCTTTTTCTCTGTTTCCCTAGATTAAGTATTTATTATCCAAAATGCCATGCTCTAAAAGTGGTTTGAGTTTCAGATTCAGATTAGTGATCATGTTTTCCCTTCAGGCAAAATCACTTTTATATTTGTAATAACTTTCATAATGATGGAAGGTGCTTTGTAAGCTTCCAAAGTGGGGAAGCAACCAACAGTCCTACCCGACACTGAGATCTATAAACCACAACATCAACCATAATAACACAACATCCAACATAGCTAAGGGTAATCACATCTTGGTAGTAGCCAACAGCAGTCTAATTGGACTTCAGTCCTGCTCACCAAGAGAAAAATCATACTAGTACTAAATACATGGCTAGTGGGATCATAGATATTCAAGGAGAACCTACTACTGCTGTTTTCCTAAATCAGCATAATCCCTACTTTATTCCAAATATGTAGAATCACAGCTATCTGCTACTTATTTGTAGCAGTCAATGCCTCATCAAGTAAACTTCTCTTTGGAACATAAGGAGACCATTACAAAAATATCACAACTAATCAAAATGCAGAAAACAGTTGATCTTGGGGTTTTCAGACACAACTGATCCATCTACAACCCAATACCTGCACCTAAGGCTCTTGGAACATCACAGAAGAGGCAGCATAAAGATTGTATGAACCAGAAGACCAGGAAGTCTGCAGTAAGATTATATCTCCTCACCCCTCAAATATCAACAATATGTCTGGCCAAACAAGATCTAAACAAGGACAATATCAATAGACACATTAATATGGAATGAAGAAATGTCATGGATACCTGCCTCAAGACAAAAAACTATAAGCAGCTGAGAAATGCTGAGAATATAAGAAATAGGCTTCCCTAGGGATGAATCCATAGTTGATTATCCAATATTTAATGGATATACATACAAGTAACCAACAGACTTAACAGACAGATTGTGTGTATATAAATTGATGCATATATGCATGTGTTATGTGTGTGTGTGTGTGTGTGTGAGAGAGAGAGAGAGAGAGAGAGAGAGAGAGAGAGAGAGATGGGACTCTCCTCTGTATGCTGTGAATATCATTGGTTAATAAAGAAACTGGTTTGGTCTGATAAGGTAGAGTAGAGCTAGGTGGGGAAAACTAAACTGAATGCTGGGAGAAAGAAGGCAGGGTCAGAGAGATGCACGAACAGGGAACAGGACCTGAATAGAGCAGCTGCAATTGAGAACCAGAAGCAAGAGAGAGAGCAAATGCTTTACAGATGCATTTATAGCATAAGAGACCATGTCCAAGTGGGCTGGTATCTTAAAGGCTATTGGCTGAAGGAGCTGAAGAAGCTTCCACAGCATTTATGTAACAATAACACCTAAAGAAAAGGCAGAAAATTATTAGCTGTGCCTGTATTGAAGTTAATGAGAAGGATCTAATATCCCAGCATCATTTTTGAAGTTACGGGGTTTTCTTCAATGGATATTTTTGAAATCTTTGACAAAAATAAGTGTCATGGATTTCATTAGAAGTATTTTTTCTATTACAGTGGTATAACATAGGTTCATGTGCTAGTTTTTGTTAAGATTTAACAAAGATTTCTTAAGATAAGTGCAATCCCCATTAAAATTCTGACACAATTCTTTACAGACTTTGAAAGAGCAATACTCAGCTTCATATAGAAAAATTAAAAACACAGGATGGCTAAGACAATGAAAGAGTGCTCTGAGGTATCAGCATCCCTGATTTGAACCTCTACTACAAAACTATAGTAATAAAACTTCACAGTATTGGCATAAAACAGAAAAGTAGCNAAAGAGTGCTCTGAGGTATCAGCATCCCTGATTTGAACCTCTACTACAAAACTATAGTAATAAAACTTCACAGTATTGGCATAAAACAGAAAAGTAGCGCACAGGAGTCAGATCAAAGACCCAGAGGTTAATCCATACACCTCTAGATATAAGATAGTCTACAAAAAAATTATATAATGGGGAAAAAAAGCATCTTCAACAAAAGGTACCACTAGCATAACAGGATGTTGCCACATAGAAGAATGCAAATAGATCCATATCTATCACCCTGCATGAAACTCAAGTTCAAGTGAATCAAAGACCTCAACATAAATTCAGATACATCGAACCTGATAGAAGAGAAAGTGTTTCTACCTCCTCCCCTCCTCCCATTTCCCTCCCTCTCCAGTCCAAAGAGCAGTCAGGGTTCCCTGCCCTGTGGGAAGTCCAAGGTCCTCCCACCTCCATCCAGGTCTACAGGCACAGCCAAGAATTTTATGAATGTACTCAAACAATTCAGTAAATAAAATTGAGAATTTACAAATTTGTTTCTACAAAATTTGAAAGTTTCTAAATAGTGAAAAATAATTAACAGAGTTTAGTGGCAACCTACAAATGGTACACATTCTTCTAAATACACAAATAAGAAGGAATTGGTAAGTAGAATATAATATGTACAGTAATCAAAATATAAAAATAAAATACAATCAATATGTGATCAAATGAAAAAGCCAGTTCTCAAGAGATAAAATATAAATGTTAATCAATATATAAAATAATGTATTAGTCATCAAGGAAATGCAAATCAAAGTTCTACTAAGATATCATTTATTCAATGAAAAAGTTATCACTAAGAAAACAAAAATGGTGAAGATTTCAAAGAAAATAAATTGCCCAGCTTCTGTGGAAATAAACAATGTGGGACCCCCAAAAAAACTAAACATAGAACTAACATATGGCCCTTGAAATGCCAAAAGAAATTTAAACAGCATATTACAAAAATTCACATTCTACTCATTGCAGCCTTTTCACATATGTAAGTTGTAGGGTTACCCTATAGGTGTTCATCAGTAGCTGAATGGCTTTTAAAATGGGATATATACTATTCATTTTCATATGCCATCAATGTAATAAAGTTGTCTTTGTATTTCTAAATCTGATGCTATGAGCTTTCCTGGGTGCTCGATCAATCTGACACTTTATCCACCATGTGACCTTGATGTGATCATACAACCTTGATGCAGTGACTACACCTGTTCTGGTGGCATTTCTGTTGTTATAATAAAAAGGGAGAAGGCTGGCAAAAAAAAGAAAGAAAAGGAAAGGAAAGAAAAGAAAATTCTTATTTTAGATCAACTGACTATAATTCTCTGAGAGATTAGATTCCAGAAAGTTCCCTTTTTTACCAAGAATTCCAGATATATCTTATTCCCATTAAAATTTGAGACCTGTTGCATAAGAGGCTTCAGCCAAAAATACATTTTTATCTACTTTTCTGTTTTCTACTCCATGGTTGATTTATTGCTAAAGTGTTTGCTTTTATGTATGGGTTATTAAATTATTAATAAGAGAAATAAATATCTTCATCTTGTTTTCACATGACCTTGAGGTTCTGATGGATATCCCAGAAAATCTGGAATAGTTCTGCACTGGTAGACAAATGTCTGGCCATTTTCTGTGTGACAAGCTTTCTTCAACCATGAGGAAGTTTGTAGACAATCATCAGTAAGCTAGATCTTGGAATTGTCAGACCAGGATAAATTCAGCTGACCACACTCAGATTCCTTTATATTCTGGTTGCTAGCTAGTTCTACCAGTAGAATAATAACAGAAAGTGTGTGTGTGTGTGTGTGTGTGTGTGTGTGTCTTTCAGAATGGCAACTTTAAAATTCACTATTTGCCTCCCCCCTCCACACATTCTTTTCCCCAATCCTCCAAATTAATTCTAAGGTCATTAATCCCTTAAGATGTGATAATTCTACAAGTATAAAAATCAGTCTCTGAATTAACAGGTTGAAATATATATTCATGAATGAGGAAGTTCACACTGGATTCTTAGTAGACAAAGACATGTATTTTATTAGGCTAAGATAATAAAAAAATACTTAGGTTGATTTTCCACAGCAAGTAATATATCATCTGATCATCTATCTGGTTTCTTTTCCTTCTAACTATAGAGAAAGCAAATTTAATTCAAAATGCGTGTCTTTCTCTTAAGTTCTTGGCCCTTCACATAATAGCTTTCTTGTCTTATAAAGGTTATTATACCCCTTTATTATTAAGCATTAAGAAATTTTCTAAGGTCTTATTAGTTAAAATGGAAAGACTAAAACCTAATCTCCCACTTTGAAAAAGATGATACCACGTAGTTACAACCTATTAAATTCACCTAATCACACTTGTCAAGTGCCAACACTTTGGCACTGGAGCTTTTGAGTCAGACAATTGCAAAATGCAGTAAGGACCATAAACTCCCATAAGCAATTCAGACATACTGCAAGAGCTCACATTCACATGCTTCATGCTTTAAAAATGTCTGTTCTCTGTGCCTGGATTTACTTCAAAAAACAAAACCGGGAGTTTTGTTAAATATCTGGACTGGATAAAAATATCCACTAGCAAATATCCCCCCAATGGGAATTATCTCTTCGGTGCTTTCCCCAAAACACACTGAAAACCGATAATGTTCACTTTTTGAACCACAAAACCAGAAAATACATTTTAAATGACAATTTTGAAGTCAAAATTTCCTTTCATGTGTAAGAAGCACCACCACCTTTGGCAAATCACCGTTTAGTCTGTAAAACATGCCGCCTGCTCATAATGCCATGCATCTCACTCACAATAATTCTTTCTTATTAACTGTACAATTTATTTTCCTCTCAGGCTAGGAGGTGCGTGCAAGAGTAGCACTCTGGCTGAAGCTGATAAGCCAGCCCGTAGCAGCAGCACTGCTGGCCTGATGAGATTTGTTAGAAGACGATATTCCATTGGCTCCGGAAACTATGCTGTATATCAAACCTATCACAAATAATATCTACAAACAATGCCTTGATGCTTTTGCCAACTCTCACAGAAAGCTCTCTGCTGTTCTGAAAAATATAGCTTCATTTTTCCCCCTTTCTGATCTAGTGAAGACATACAGACTACATTTTTTTCTAAGGGATCCTAGCTTTTGTTTACATTTTTTCAGTAAGTATTGTCATTTAAAAGGATATTTTAAAACCTTAGCTTTAAAACAGATAGTGCTATAGTTTAAGAAGAAAATAGATCGCCCATCGTTAGGGCAAAGACAGTTTATTTCACATGAAAATAAAAGCAGGATAGGAAACGGCCAAGAGTAAAACAAACCTCAATCCACAAACTGAAATTCTCACCTAAGGGATCCAAATATTCCTAAATAAAACTCTTATCATTTAAGAATTCAAGTGTCCTGTCCCCTAAAAAGTTTGTACTTTCTTCTGCTTAGAATAACTATTATTTTATTTGTGCTTAATTGTTATTTCAAAAGCGCATAGAGCTGTTTTCACCTGGTCTATTTCTGAGATCATTTTCTGCAAATAAGAAGACGTCAAGAAAAGTACTACAGAAAAACCGCTGCGGAGAATATAAGTAGATGACACAATGGGCAGAATTTTTGGATATTTATATACTTTGTGACTTAAAAAGGGTGAAATAAAGGGTGATATTACAGGTAGCATTTTGCAATTTGTTGTGGTATATTATCTGTTACTCACCTTAGCTGTCAGTGCCCCTTTCTTGCATTTACTGAGTGCTCAGGGGACTTCATGTTCCACAAATGATATCACATCATCCTGTAACAAGTACAAGACTTCTTGTTATTCTGTTGGGACAGATGGCCTCTGCTGCCTATTAAAACCTACCCAAAATATTCAAAACAATATATTCTTCCAGAACTTTACCATGTGTATATGTGTGTAAGTGCATGTGTGCATGATTGATCTTCTGTATAGTGCAAAACAGACTAATTTACTTTTTCCCCCTTTTTAAAAGAAACAATAAGGGACATTGTCTTAATTTGATTATCCATTTCTGTGATAAAACACTGATCAAAACCAACTTCAGAGAGGAATGGGATTTTTTTTTTTTGCTTATATATCTTGATCACAGTCCATGATCAACAGAATTCAGGGCAGAAACTCAATGTAAGACTCTAGAGGCAATAACTGAGGGAGAGAAATGGAGGGATGATGTTTACTGGCTGGGTCCTCTGGCTTGCCCAGCTTCCTTTCTTATACAATCTAAGCCTGTCTGGGCCCATCTACACAGGAATGCCAGCAGCCACCATGGGTTGGGCTCTCTGACATTAATCAGCAGTCAAGAAAATTCCACACAGGTCAACCAGAGAAAAGCAATTCCTCAACTGTCAATCCCTTTTCCCAAGTTTTTTTTTTAGATTGACAGCCAACATTATCCCATACACTAACATTAAGACACTAAATGACTTACGTAAAATCAAATGCAAGAAAATTCTTATGTGTCGTATGAATGGCCTTGCACTCACATATCTACCTGTCTCTGTCTCTGCTGACAATAAAGGTATATGCCACCATGCCTGACTTATCTATTCTTTTAGATTGAATAATAATTATACTAAATATGAAGAAAATAGAAAATCAAAAACAGAAAATATATTTAAGTTGTTCAAAAAGATACATTCCCCAATTGAGAGGAATTAGAATTTGAAGCCAATTATAACTCTAGAGTTTAGGATTTTCCAGCTAAGACTGAAATATAAGGAATGAAAAACCAAACAGAAAAACAGACTCACAGGAGCTCCTAGATCCATTGAATGTGTTGTTAATGTTGAGGTATGACTCACAGGTATTTAATGTAGAAAATACATAACATTTTAAAAGAGAAATAATTTTTCATAATAATCCTAGTTAGAGATGCTTTTTTACATTTTTGTTTTAGAGAATGTGAGCTTTCTAGTGATGTCATCACTTTTTGTTCAAATATTTGAAAACAAAGTTTCATATGTATGAGATCTATGCAATAATTATTGAATATATCATATTTCCTTATATTTTAGAGAAAATATATGAAAGTTGGACAAAATAATCAATTTACACAAAGCACAGGACATTTGAGATGCAGAGAGAGAATTATTCTACCATGCTTCTGTCCAAGGTAAGCTTGGCACTCATTTAACCAGAGCCCTGAAAGATCCTGTTTCCCCAGAGACCCCCCCCCAACCACAGCCAAGAAGCTACTTTTCCGGGATAAACATAGGAGCTCTTCTACTTCTCCTAATCAGGTAACCAACCCCTAGCCAGGAAGTCCATGTCCCCATTTCCCGTTGCCTTCTCTCCTGCTGGCGTTGAACTTGATCACCACTGTTCTTCCACTTCCGACAATAGCTTGAAAGCCTTCTTTTATTGTCTCTTTCTTTCTTAACCATAGGTGTATTCTTCTTGGCACATCCTCCAGATGTATGTGACTTTTATATGCTTCCATGATTTTCCTCTTTTCATCATTCATTGCTCTTTAAAACTAGATTTTGTTGACACACTGGGAAACTGAAATGCCTACATTGTTGGAATGTGTTGTACTATTGTCAAATTACATTTTAGATCTTTATTCTCCTCATCCGTCTTAAGTCATCTTTTCTCAAGAGTCTTGGGGTTTACACATAGATAGCAAATCTACTGTAACTGACAATCTTGTATCAGAAGAGAAATGATGCATCAGTCAACCATTGGGAAAAGTGGAAGTACAGAGAATTCAGCCTCTGCAAAGGCACACATGGACCAGATCCTAAAAACAGATTTGTCATTTTATATTTTTCTTTGTAAAGAAATTTTGTTATAATTTATATAATTTATGAGTAAACAAATTAAGCATAGCTTTACTCTAATTAGAACCACCTGCAAATTCAGGAAAATAGTACTTAGCAAAGGAAGTTTGCCTCTTCATGCTTCTGTGAATCTGTCCCCATACCATCCCCAGAGCATGAAGCAAAGCTTTTCAAGAAGGCAGCTTCCAAATACAGTTGATTAAATGACCTATTGCCAGTCTCTTGGGGACAGTGCCTTCCTTAATGCTCCAGTGGCTTCATGAAAGGAAATGTTCCCATTGTCATAAAAGAGCAGATTTTGATTCCCAATAACACAACCAACAGATGTCTCCAAGATCCTAAGGCAACTAGAGTGATGGCAGTTTGTGGAATTTTCCAATCCCTTATGGTGCTTTGAAAATATCTGTGCAACCACCTGTGTTCTTACTATTTGCCCATGCAATTAAAGCTGGCTTATAATGGAGCCAAATTAAACAATAAAAGGTTCTGAAGAGTCAGAAGCTTGTCCTGTGAGTTTCATCCTTCATAATGATAAAGAGATGAATTTTAAATGCTAGAATCTAATATATTCGGTCTCTGAGACTGCGTATCCTGTGTCACAAATTAATTTGCCTTGTGTGCTTCTTCTACTGGGCAAAGAAAAAAATCACAAAGACCCTAAAATTATCTGCTCCCTTTTTATATAAAATTGCTTTTAAAAATTAGCAATTTAAGAGTAAAACATCAAAAAGAACTCTATTTCTATTTCTATTTCATTATTTTCTATTTCTACTTCTATTTTCATTTCATTATACTACAGCTATACTATTTTATCAGTAAAAATATCCATGAGATTCATTTATATTCCAGGAAAGAGGATATTTGTGGGAAATATAACTTTAAGATATGCTTTTCTTCCTCCATAGCAAAGCTTTCTGCTTTAATTTTTAAAATAGGCCTAAATGTAAGCATCATTTTGCCAACATGGGTATGTAGAAGGATTACTGTTTAAGTACCAAAAAGAGAGTGTGCTACCTCCTTCATTCATTACTATGTTAATTTTGGCCTTTTCTATAAAAGGCCCTCCTGAACAATTCTGCCAACTGTGGGCAATGCTGTAATGTAACTTTTAGGTCACATGAAACTCAGCCAAGTTTACCAAAGTCATTTTATTCTACAGAATTTGGACTTGGTTCCTTCATAAATACAGAAAGCCTGGGCAAAGAAAAATGATAGTCTTTTAAAACAAAAAATAATGACAAGGAAAAGCAGCCAGGATCTAGTTCCCTGGTATCAAAAATGTTTTGCCTAGTGCTTCAATACAGCATAATGCTTTAAGTATAGGTACCTTCACTAAAGAACCGGAGATGCATGAAACTGTGTCTTGGACACTTTTCTTTCCTCTAGCTTGGTCTCAATATGAATAGCCCACACAGTAACATCTAAGATCTTGAACAGCTCCAAGTTATTCTCGTAGGACTTCAAGCTAATAAAGATGCTAAAAGAAGCTTGACCTTTCATCTTTCTATCCCTTTTATCCTTTTGAAGAGCCATGTTTTGTTTGCTTGCTTATTAACCTATCACTTACGAGGACCACACCTTTGTTTTTCCGCTTTGATTTGTCACAGCTAACATTCTGCTGCACCTTGGACTGCTGCAGCTGTCTTGTGTTCTCCCTACCCTTCCTCCCTCCTTCTCCATACCACATGAATTTGTCAACTCTCATCTAAACTTGAAGTCATCCCTTGATATTTTTCCAATGTTTTTCTCAATCTAATGAAATACATTTTACAAAATGTCATGGTTCTCTTCAAAAACCTTCAATTGTTTTCCACTGCAGACAAAGCAAAAACATTTAATGCTGGTCTCTGATCCCTGCAAACATAGAGCTATGACTGCTAAAATAAAAAGCCAAAATAATTAACTTGAGTTTTCAACTCTCAAAAATTTAACTGTTAGATATTTAGCAACATCATGAAGTAAGGCCAATTACTCAGTAACTTAGGGGTGAGGCATGACTGCTGTCTTACAGGCAAATCAAAATGTTCTCTCATGTTCAGACATGTCAGAGGAAGTTTCTGGACTTTATTGTAGTTGACATAGACAAACTCAAGCTATAGTTACAAAAAAAATTTCTCCAAGTAAAAATCATGCTGAATGTGCTCTATACTCTCTGGGGATGCTCTTGATTTTCAAATGAAAAGACTTGATACCAAAGCCAACCCAAACTGCTTACTAAGAAATCTATAGTAGTTCTTGACAGTAAGATATGGTTTTACCCTCAAACTGGAATGACGAAAATCAACATGACATTCCTATTCTCCATTCTAAATCCTAAGTACAATAACTATTTATGGAACATTCTCCATGTTGATTTGATCCACTATGACATTATTGAGTACCTAGTATATGCCCACACTCTTCTAGGCACAGGAATACAACAGAAAACAAATAAGCAAAATCCTCATAGGGTCAATATCCCACTTCAGAGGAAACAAAATAAAATAACAATAATATATGTGAGGTTGTACTGATTGTTGTGGTGGAAAATAAATTAGGTCAAGGCAGTAGAGAGTATAAATAGGATGGTTGTTTATAATCACCTGGGGTGGGCTTATTTGAGCTGTAATCTGATAGGAGTACAGAAAGAGCCTGACATTCTGTCTGTTACCACAACCACATTAACTTCTTCTCCTACAGTTCTAGAACCGAGAAGACTGAAATTGCCTATGTTCACTCTCTTGTCTACATTCACTCTTCCAGTTTCAGAAGGAACTTGGTGATCTTTAGCTCCTGACAGCACCACAGCAATCTCTGCCTTCCTGTTCTCACAAATTTCATCCTGGATCTTTCCGTATCATCTATTCTCATAGGAATACCAGTCAGAGGAGTTAGAGCCCCCTCCAAACCCGGGGTAATTTTATCTTGAGATCCTCAAGGTGACTGAAAAGACTTTTCTTAGAAACCAGGTGACAATTTGGGGGTCTACTTTGATGTGGTTGTTGGAACAACACCACTAAACCAAAAAGAGGTATGTGTGAAAATACAGGCAACAAGTATTCCAGGCAGGTCAAACAGCAGCTCAATGACCAAAAAGTACCAAAGCACTTGGACTAACTAGGAAATGGCAAAATAAATGACTAGAAAACAATACCTTGGGAGAGGCATAAATGATGAACTTAGATAGACAACTAGGAGCCATAGCATATTCAGTCTCAGGGACTGCCAAAGAACTTCAGAAGACTTGAACAGAGAGCTTAAGTTTGGAAAAGTTTGCTCTGGCATTAGGACATTTATTTGGATTAATCAAATGGAGTAAAACAGAAACTTCTTAGCTGTTGTCCAATTCTTAATGTATCTTATCCTCTAATAGTTTGCCTGTCATTTAACCACCCAGGACAGGGATTGCATTTCCTGCTTAGCAGATAATACTACTAAAGTCTACATAATTGTATTATATATTTTAGTACTAAGTTTATAGAAATTAAAGTTTTTAGACCTGTATTTGACTGTTTATGTGTATTATGATAACCTAATTTTACTTGTGTTGCAAAATTTAAACTATATGAAATTACAGATGATTAAAACAAAATCTAAAATAAAAATATAAGGATGTAGCTGAAAACATATAACAAAAAGTAGTACTCCACCTAATCAAATAGAGGTTGGTGGTATTTAGAGACCTAGATATTCTTACTAAAAGGCAGAGTTTGTCAAGTTGGATGTAAAAAGCAAGAAACAGGATTCTCTGTCTTTAAATATCTTAGATTGAAAGAAAATAGATGGGAAAAGCTATACACGCAAATAGAAAGCATTAGGAGATCCAAGTCCCACAGTATTATCAGATAAAACAGATTTTAAGAATATTGCTAGAGATAAAGGTGGCCAATTTGTAATGGAAAAAGGATGCTTTCATCAGTTAATTTTGTACTTAGGCCTTTGCCCCTAAGGAAGTTAATTTCTAGGGACAGTCTGACAAAAGCTCGATGGAGCTTGGAGCAATCCAGTTCTAAACTCTACACAGTCTGTCTTTCCTTAGCTCTCCTATTCCTCTTAGATACATGTCCATTCAGCTCTGATCAAATGCTACCCACTTCATCATGCCTTAATATCTTTTTCTCCATCTAAATTTGTGCTGAATTTCTCAGTGGGATAGAAATCAAGTCTCCTTCATCAGTTCTCTTTCAGGGTGCTCTTGTTAATGCCTTGCAACACAGGGCAATCTGTTTTGTATCTTGTTATTTTGTGAGATGACTAATAAAAGTATTTCTTCAATTCACTGTAAAGATCTTAACATTCTGCAAATATCAGGATCACTACAAGTTGCTGTATAATTCATTCCCTGCTTTCATTGAACTGCATAAATGTATACTTAACGAGAGAAACAGAACACCCATATGTCCAGACAAATTGACATTGTGCCATGATTCCTGAGAGAGTTATACACTATCAGAATATGGAATTCCTTTCTTAGAGAGAGGAAGAAATTCTTGTATAATTGTGCTCTTACTATTAGATTTCTTTCAGCTCCAAAATGCTAGCAGACTGCTTTGTAAAAAGAAACACCTCAAAAGATAAACATGGCAAGCTTCCTTCTTCTCTACCCAACAAAAGAATTGCTAAAAGATAGCTGTCCTCAATGGACAGAAGGTGAAAATGTATCTCTAAATTCTTATTGCAAATCCTATCAAATGGTAACAAACAATTTGTAGAATAAAAACCATCAAAGAACAGTTATTAGAATTGAATACTGATGGATGCTACCCTCAAACTAGGAAGCATCCAGAGGATGAATGAACTTTCACTTCTGTTTGCTACAATTTCAAAGTGAATTGTGCTATATGAAAGGCATCAGATAAGCAGCTTTCTTTAATGCATTACTGCTTTCAAATCAATGCTGTGTCCAACTGTTTTATAGACTAATGCACACATACATATAGACGTGAGCTGTGCACATATGCAAGCATCCCTCATCTCTCTTTAAAACAAACACTGGTGCTCAGATTATGTAGACAAGTATTCTCACTTAACTCTATATTGTATATTTTCTGTCTGAAAACCTAAAAATTTCAAGATCTATTGGTACACTAAAAATTTGGTGAATTTCTGTCATGATTATATCAGCCATGGTATTTCTAGACTTATTTCAGAACATGAGCAATTTCAAATAACAATCTATCTTGTTTGAGTTATGAAAAGACAACTAGAATTAAACCTGAAATCTTGGAGACTAAGAAAAAGGCATTTGCCCTTTAAGATTCTGTGCTTCATTGCCAAATTGATAGTTCAGAACAGAAAAGTTTGTGCTGGAGCAGATTATGTGACTTAGCCACTCAAAATCCATTCATTTTGGTCATTTTCCTCATCAACTTAACCAGTCCTGAAGCAGTCCACATTGATTTGGGTCAAACTCATAAATAAACTAGGTTCCAATCTATTTATTTCATCAATATAGCCAAAAGGAGTATGAATGGAAAATTAAGAAAAATAAAATATAGCCTTGGTCTCATTCCTCTTTCTTTTCCCCTGTAAGGAAGATACTAGGAGTTCACTTTGTAAAGACAAAGAACAGTTGAGAGCCACTGTTTGTTGCATGGTTTTCTCCCAGAAAGCTAGCAATGGAGGTACAAACACACAAGGTTACTATTCTTTCCCTCACTAAATCAAGGATCATTCCTTCAGTCCCCCATCCAAACTCCCTTATTAACCAATGATCACTCAGCCCACCACCAAAACATTCAACAGGAAAGAAAAAAAGTATATTTAAAGAACAGATGGGAGTAACTGTAGAGAGCTGCATGTTACAATTATAAAGTCTGGCTGATTACTCCCTTAAAATTTTGAAATTTCCTGGGTCTGGGTTACTGCACTCAACATGTTTTCTAGATCCATCCATTTGCCTGCAGACTTCAAGATGTCATTATTTTTTCCTGCTGTGATATATAATGTTTACTCACTCATAAGTGGCTTTTAGACATAAAGCAATGAAAACCTAGCCTACAATTCACAACCCCAGAGAACCTAGACAACAAAGAGGACCCTAAGAGAGACATACATGGATCTAACCTTACATGGGAAATAGAAAAAGACAGGATCTCCTGAATAAAAGGGAGGTGAGGATGAATGGAGAATAATTAAGAAAAAATATATAGCTCATTAAAAACAAAGAATAGAATTTTTGTATACAGTTCATTTGTTTTTTAAACTCAAAATCTTCTGTATCTCTCTCTCTCTCCTCTCTCTTCTCCCTCCATCTCTCTCATAGTTCACTTACTCAGAGAGTAAACATGAACATATTTTCTATTCCTGAATTCTGACCAATACTATCCAGTCTTCCACGACCATGTTCTCATTCATTCTAAAAATGTAAACATCTAATAAATCTTTTCTTAGTGTTGATTACACATCATTGAGGAAGACTACAGAGAACATTGATGAGTTTGGCCCTTGCTCTTCTCAATGGAAATATGGGCACTCCTCGAGCTCCTTTTTCTTGCTGCAGTTCTGTTGGGTGAGGACAGCTTCACTGGCCCTGCTCATTTTCTGTGCTCCTGCCTTAGCACATTGTGTGCCCAAGTTCAGCTATATTCAACTGCAAAACTGAGATTTTAATTTTATTTATGTAAGAAAACAGAGGAATTTGTATTTCAATGAAGAGAAGGAATTGACTCAGGATCGCAGTAAGCCCTGCTCCATTTCCTCTTCCCAGTCAGATATTCAGAATCCTCCAGCTGATACACCCTACTCAGAAAAAAAAATGACATTACAAATATTCTCTATCAACTAAGCCCTAGGTGTCAGCTAATTCCTAAGAGGTATTTCCATGTCTCTAAATGTCTTCACTTTATATTTATATAAATTTTATTTGTATCAGTATATGATATAGATTGATTGATATAGCTGGATACACACATTTCTTCTCATTTGAACCTTGTCCACTAAATCAATGACCCATTTTGTCTTTAACTATGTCATTTACTGAAATAAATGTACCAATGACCAGCAATTTGCAGTTTAGAAAAAAAGTGCCACAACTGAATTCATGACTTCACAGAACAATCCATGCCTGGTTTCGCTTTGCTACTCAGCCTCCAACTAGCTTCAAAGCAGAAGTCTAATGTGGACACTAAAATTGAAATCACTTACTTCCCTCACACATATGTGGTGTTGCTTGCTCACAGACCCGTATATTTCTGTAGAACCTTCTGTCTAGGCAAGTCCAACTGTCTAAGTACATCCATTCCCCCGGTCACTCCCTTTTCTCTATATGAGACCCAAGCACAACTGCCCAGCTCACTTTTTGAGCTTATAGGTGCAGAATTATGAGGAGTAAACATTGAACAAGTGAACTAAATAGGAATATAGTAGTCTACATAAGCAAATTTTCCCGCTTTCTCAATCTATTAAGGTTGAATATATAATATAGATAGCCAAGATGTTGTTTTGTTGCTGTAAATACTATATTTAAGTGGGGTTTTAGCTATTGTAATATTCCTTTTATTTGTTACTCTGTCAATCACTAAAACAGGGAGTCAAATCAAGTTATCCTTTAAAAACAGGCACTCACTCTATAAACAAACAGGAGGAGAGAGTGATGATCCTTGCCAAAGCCGAGTTTTAATTGATGATGGCGGTAGTACTAATGAGGCCGCCTCCTGTGGTTATGGCTCCTGCTCCAAAGTACCCCTCAAAGGGATGTCCAAGGAGACATACAGAAATGACCTAATCTGATGCCAGAATCTCCATGTGGCAACATCAGTAAAATAGAGTTGCCTGAATCTCCTGTCTTTAAGTCTATGTTGTGAGTTGAGGCCACATTTAAGTAATAACAGTCAATGGAATAACTAAGGAGAAAGCAATTCTTGTTCTATGATTGTTCTCTTAGTGGAAAGCCAATTTGTGCTATTAGGAAAGACTGATAACAAGCAAATATTTTATTCAAGGCTAAAGATAAATATTCAATGGTAAATTAACAGCTATAAGCTAAAACATGTCATTATTTGGGTTTATGTGCAAGTAAGATGTTTTAAAGATGTTCTCATCTCTACAAAACAAGTGACCAAACTAAAAGATTTGAACATGAACAGAAAAGGAAAAAAAAGTAATTAATTACAAATAAAATCAAATATCCAGTCATGAAATGATCTTTTACGTACTCAAATAACCAGAGTAACACTTTAAACACATATTTTATTTAAAAATAATAGTAGAATTGATTTTTACAGGATACCATTGTTTACACAGTGCTTCAGGTGAATGGCTTGATGGCTTTGTCACAGCATTCCCTGCAAGTTATAGTTGTCATCCAATTTTCAAATAAGGAAATTAAGATGGAAAAAGTCAGCTTCCCAAGGTCACAGAGTGACAGCTGAGATCAGCCCTAAACTTGCTCTTCTAACCACTAAATAAATTTACTGCCTTGGTTTTTTTTCCTTATTTTTTGTGATTAAATAAAGCTCGTCCAATCAATTCATGTTTACTTAGGAGAAGGTCAAAGGTTTAAAGGCAATCTTCTTCCACATTGCCCAATTAAATCTACATATACCAGCACATATTCCATTTGCATGCTGTTTTACAGCACCTTATCTCACAATTGCCCTCCCTCCAGGATCCATCATGAAAGAAATGTCCATCCTTCCTCAAAAAAATGTCCTGAATTGTGCTGTAGCTCCTCTGCCACTTCTCTCTGTTCTCAGTGAATGCCATCCCCTTTTGGGTTGACTGCATTCTTCTCCTAATTTGTGTCTCTCCCATTTGTATATCCCTAAAACTCTTCAAATATATATTCTGCAATGAAACAAAGATTTTTTTATTAAGCATTGACTCAGAACATATTCTTTCTATGCTTAAAGACCTTCAGTGACGCCATACTGCTCTTGGAGTAAAATTGGACGAGTTTAAACTGGCTGCTCCCTCTCCATTCGGTGCCTTCCTTCACACTGCCTTCCAGCGTGCTCACTGGGCTTAGCCACTTCTGCTCTTTGCTCTTTCTCAGAAAATTCTGTCCCTCCTGAAAGCCTTTGCTGTTGCTCTCCTTGGGAGCAGTTTGCCTCTCTAGTCCTCTGCATGTATCATTGATTCCAGATCGTGATTGGACCTCAGTTCAAAGTCACTATGCCCAAAAACCTTCACATATATAGCAGGCGTAACCATAAATCTATTTGAAAAAAAAAACAAAAATGTAGATTTCTATAATGTATTCTAAAAGTTTTGCATTTAGTATAATAGTGTAGCTTCTAAATATTTCAAAGTTAAGGGAGCAGGACAATGTTTATAGCATCCCAATTCATTCTTGCTCTGATACTTGCTTCTATTTTCTTAACTAAGAGACTAGAACCCCACAAATTCCATTTTGCTTCTGTGTCACTTGGCAAACAACTTTTTAGCACCTCAACTAAAACAGTATGTGTTTTCTCAACAAATTACAATCAACATGAAAATGTTGGCTCATATGTTTGACATGTGTATACATCTTTGGTAACCTGGATCAGCAATTTGCCTAGTGGACAAATTTCTAGGGAAATTTATTGACTGTCTCACAATTTGGATGGTTACAATATTTCTATTATACAAATAATGTCACTTAGGAAATATGATAAATCATGAAAATATTGTAAGAAAAGAACCCAGGAAAAGAATACAGCTAACTGGTCAAAGCGACACTCGACTACCATGGTTCAAGAATCTCTGCCCAATTACTCTTTCCTGGGGTTTACCCTAATATGACATTTATTGGATTCCTATGTGCAAAGTGATATAAGTGATTATAAATTGGATGATAGCCAAATACGGTTTCCACATCTATAGTTCCAGTAACTCAGAAGACTGTGACAGGAACATCACTCGACTGGCCTACAGAGATTAAAGCCAGTCTGGGTGACTTACAAAAATTCCATCTCAGAATAAAAGTAAATAAGAAGGTATATCTCTCTCCAAGATAGAATGATGCTCTAGCACACTTAAGGCCTTGAGTTCAATCACCAATACTTCTAACAGAAGGAGCAGGAATATTGAAATATGATACCTGCGCCTTAACTGATTATAAATGCATGATAAACTATTCATTCAACTATCTCCTCATTGGGCACAGGCTCCAGCTGCTCAAGCATAAGCACTGCACACATTTCCTCACAGTGGTGCTAGATTTATGCATTTCTGGATTATTTCACTGTATAAAGGTTATATAGTTATAACTGTTATAATTACTGTCTCTCACCTGTCCACTGAAATTCATCCTAGACCTACAGCAGCATAATATCTGCCATAGACAATTATATTTTATATACTGAAGCATGTAAACAACAAGCAAATCCTCCGCACTCAATTCCAAGTTCCTGACTCAGCAAGCACTCAGGGACTTGTACACAAGTGCACAGGACAGAATCATGCCCTTGGGAAATCAGGGAGTTCAAAGGGCTAAGTCCACCTACCGGCCACTGTGTCAACAAGTGCCCATCGTTCACACTACCTTCCTTTGAGAGAAAACTGAAGAGTGTCAGCTTTAACCTCACTTTAATGGAAAGCCAAATAAAGTCTTTAAGATACTAGGTCAAAGTACTAGAAAATAAAAATGGACTTCTATTAATTAAGGTATATTTTGACTATCTACTATACGTCTCTCCTCTCTTAAGCACCCAGGCTAGACTCTCTCTAATTAGAAAACATTTGTACACTATTTGCTTAGGAGATGCTCACACAGACATGTGCCAAGGAGAAATGCACATTATCAAAAATGGTATCTGCCTGATGAAACATTATACCACTTTACAGAGAATAGCTCCCCTCCTTTTATTTTATTTAATAAAATTTTGTTATGTTCAATGCAGTTCAGTGAAGTGGAGACAGCAAGTTCCTTTTTAAATGCAAGAAAATACGGTGTCTGCTACCTTTACCTTTTATGAGTTGCCTGCCTGCCTGTATTTGGCAAGACAAATAGAATTACATACTGTGAGTGACTCAGAACAGAACTTCACTATCAATCATCCGCCTGGCTCTGCACAAATTCTGTAGGGCATTCAGGACATTTTGCTGCCTATGAATATTTTAGACAAGAAGAATCCCCGAAAGCTTCCTGATGGATTAATACAAGAAAGGAAGACGTTTTCATGTTTTATAGCTATTTGCCAAAGTACTATGGCCATTACTATACTCGAGTGAGAGGATGCCTCTTAAAACAGAAAGAAGTGGCCCTGTAGAATTCTGGCTCCCTTCATCATAAACTGATTTAAAACTAATGATATATAATATATAAATATTGCATGCAGTCTTCTTCAGAAAATAAAATTCTGTGTGGGTGCCAACACTTTTACACCTAGGTATAATTGTGGGGGAGGGGAAGGAGGAGGAGGATCTATGCCAACAATTGTTGAAAAGAAGTTTGCTTATGTACCTCTTCAGTTTTCCCATTGAAATAAAATGTAACTTACTCACTTCCCCATCCTTTTATAGTGGGATTCCCACTCATGAATAAACAGCAGATCGGTATTCTCAATAGCAGTTCACAATTTCTTCAATGAAGCTTGCACTGCGTCTTAAAAGTAGATGAAAATTTAGAAAACACATGAAAATAAGATCACTTATTTCGTTAGCATAGATTTTTTAATTTAAATATAATTGTATCAATTCTCTTTTCTTCTTTTCCTTCCTCCAGCTCCTTCCATACCCACAACCCCCTCACTTTTCAAGTTCCTGGCCCTCTCTTTTTTGTTATTGTTAACATGTATATGCATAAATGTATAAATACATCCTGCTGGGCAATAAATAAAATATTTACTGTTGCCTGCATATACATGAATTCAGGGCTGACCACTTGGTATTGGATAACTAATTAGGGGATGCCTCAACCTAGAAAGAAAATGCCACCTATCTCTCTTCAGTGGATTTGAAATCTTCAGGGATGAATATATAACATGGAGACACCATAAAAACCAGGAAAGTAAAAAGGGTGGGGTGTGGCGCTAGAGAAGAAACTAGTGGGATATGAGCGACATTATGGGGAAAGTAGAAAATGTGGTGGGGTAGGCTTTAATTGGAGACTGGGGAAAGATCAATAACATTGATACTTTAAAGTGCATCCTACAAATTTCACATTTTTTATATTTTATCTAATATTTTGTGTCTTACTTTCTCACTAATATTTAAACATTTCCATGTTATATAAGCCTTTCATAAACATTTTATTGGTGACACAGATCCCATGAAAAATATCTAGAAAATTTATTCAGTAATTGTCCATCAGCAGATATGCAAAATGTGTGATAATATTTTACTTATAAATGTATTTCATGTTATTGTTTATACATGTTTTTCCTATTTTTGATTATGCAAACTATTTTAAATTCCTAAATTAAACATTATTTACTATATTTAAAAATGGTGGTTGGTGCATCCAAATGGTCTTGTTAAATTTTTCTATTAATAATTACACTATGTAAAAGCTTTATATAGAAAGACATACTACTAACTTAAAATTTTTTGCAATGTACCAACAACTATCCTGGAGTATGTATAACTATTATTTTTATGTTTAAAATTAATAAAGCATATTTGAATAAGTTTAAGTGTCCTGCTAAAGTTCAGACAGTAAATCCTGTGGCTGATGTTTGCCTCCTGACCTTTAACATCAAAGTCCCTTCCTCTCACCACATTGTGATGGACAGGGAGCAAAGAGACAGCCATCGAGTTGTTCCCAGTGTAAATACTTCTGTCTACACCCTTCAACAAGGACATGCTACTGTTTATTTTCTCTGAATTGTGAATAACTTATATTTCCTCTCAGTTCCTAAATTTCTAATCTCTAAAACCCTGATGGGAATAAGAATGTTAGAGCTACAGAGACTCATATGTCCCAGGCTAGCATCAAACTCTCTATATAACTGAAAATGACCTTCAACATCTGATAATCCTTCCTCCAGGTCACAAATGCTGGGATTGCAGGTGGATCCCCACTTCCAGATTATGCTGTGCTGGGGATGAAACCCAAGGCTTTTAGTCATGCTAGAAAAGCACTCTACTGAGTTAATCCTCAGCTCAAGACTTGAGTTTTAAAACTGGTTCAGTGACAACAAATATGTGTAGTAGTTATTAGTTTGCCAATAACTTTAGCTTTCCATATACCAAATAGATAAAATCTTTAATTGGACAGAATTCTATTTCCCCACTCTTGTGTAGATAATATATATTTTTGCCTTCTTTTACAAGTAAATGCAATACAAAGTTATACCACAGTTTATGATCTTAAAAAACAAAATTTAAATTACACACCTTGACTACTCAAAAATAGTTAATGATTCAGGTGAGTTGATTACTTATAACTCTAACAAGAAGTATACAGAAAGATGCTGGGTGGATGTTGTTCAGAGGGAAAGTGATCACCTAGCATAATCAGATGCCTGGGTTTGATCCCTAGAGACTCAAAAAAACTAAATAAACAAGCAAAAGAGTGTATAACATAAAACTATGTTTTATATCATTCTAATGATATCATCTATTACCTAACACATTGTTCATCTTAGTTGGCTTTGGTTAAGGTATTTAGCACAGTGGACTTTAAAATTATTAAGTTATGGTCTAATTACAAATTGGTTTATACTTAGAATAAACTAGAATGGGAACACTGAATAATTCTAGAAAAATTAAAGTCCTTGCTAATAATAGAAACCACACATGTAGGTCAAGGCATCTTTTTTCTTTTTCTTAAGAAAGACGTCTTAAGTTTGAAAAATAAATAGTAATTAGTGGAAAAGTACAAGTAACAAAGAACAAGTACAAAATATATTTTTGTAAAAGAATTGAATCAGTCAGGGTTCAAACGGGAAGCTGAGCCCACGAGTTATGGGCTCACAGATTTATTAGAGAAGTCATCCTTACACATTGAAGGAAAGGGCTGGATAGGGAGCAGTTCAGAAGGGAATTTGATAATAGTGAAAGTGAGGAGCTGCTGTCAAATAATCCTTCTGTACATTGTGAATATGTATTATTCTCACTAGTTAAAAAAAAAAGCTGACAGTCTAGTAATCAAGCAGAAAGTATAGGTGGGACAGCCACACAGAAGACTCTGGGAGGAGGAGGGGCAGAGTCAGAAGAGGCACCAGCCAGTTGCTGAAGAAGCAGGATATATAGAAAATGAGATAACAGGGGCTGGAAAGATGGCTCAGTGTTTAAGAGTACTGGCTCCTCTTCCGGAGATACTGAGTTCAATTCCCAGCAACTATATGGCTGCTTACAACCATTCATAAGATCTGGTGCCCCCTTCTGGCTTGTAGGCAGATATACAGGCAGAGCACTGTATACATAATACATAAATAAATAAAAGAAAATGAGATAATAAGTCATGAGCCACATAGCAAAGTATAGAAATATGGGTTAATTTAAGTGTAAGAGCCAGCTAGTAACAAGCCTGAACTATCAGCCAAGAATTTATACTTAGTATAAACCTCTGTGTGGTAATTTGGAAGCAGCTGCTGGGATGGAAAATTTCCACCTACAATGAGCCTTCCAATCCGCAAAGTTAAACACATCCACCCACTGAGACAGGACCATGAAAGTAAGGCTTGTGGATCTAGATGGAAAGTGCAGCTACCATTTTTCTAAATCTGGATTTTCAGGTGAGCCTGGAGATCCTGTGATTGATCTGCTTTGCTAGTCATGAAGACTAGATAGAGAACAACCAGCTGGAAGCTATTGGCATCTCTGCCCCTGTCTATCACTGTATCTGACCATACTAGCCTTCTAGAGTGATGGGTACTGCTGCAGTTCTACTTTCCAAAGCTGCCCCACACCCCTTTGGGCCAATGTTAGTTGAAACTACAAAGAAGATAGGTCAAGCCTTTCTTTAGTATGGCCTTTAGCCCCCAATACTGAGGCAAAGGCATGTAGATATCTGAGAATTCAAGACCAGCCTTGTCTAAACACCAAGTTCTCAGCCAGCTAGGGCTACGAGTAAGACTGTACCTCAAGGAAAAGGAAGAATGATCTAATACAAATGGCTGTCTATGTGATTGAGACATTCAAAGCAACCATGAAATTTTATATTAAATGAGAAATTAGTGAGCATCACAGCTATCCTGTGTCTTCTAAAACTATTTGTTTCCAGCAGGTGCTGGCTGGGGGTGTAGTTCAGTGCTGTGTCTGGGAGAAAGCAAACCAGAGCCATCTTTCACACAAAAACGTGGGAGCTGAAATGGAAATATGTAAATCAGATTGTCTAATATGTATATCTGAAAAAGAAATAATCTGATAAGAAATTATTTCTCATTGATATCATCACCATCATTAAACAGCCAGACTCTTTGTTTTCAGCCTATGAAAACAATGCAAAGTCTTTGCAATATATTTTTTTTCAATTTTGTAAAGGAAAGATAAAACTGAAAAGGTCTAAAACATTAAAAAGGAAGAAAGCAGAGAAATGCCAAATGATTGCACTCCATCAACTTGAACGGGACTGATGGAATGTGAAATAAGTCCTAGGACAAAAAGCATCATGGAACATCAGGAAATGTCAAATATTATTTATTTGTTTAGCATTAGAAGGCACAGGTAGGAAAGCAGAAATAGGAAAAACATGCCTTTTAAATAAAAAAAAGCATTTCTAGCACTGAAATGTGTCCTACATCCCAAAAAAGAACTCTAAGGCCATTGTGGCTGTTCTGAAAGAAAAATGCATGTGATTTTCAGGATAATATCATCATGGCAATTAGAAAATTTCACAATGATATTTACTTTAAAAATCAAATTTGAAATAAATGTAATAATCCAGAAATTAAAAATATATATAACCAAAACAAAGAAAATTTTACCTGAGTCCCTCTAATTCATTATATAAAAACCCAACTGAAAATCAACTGTGTATTTCTTAGGTATCCCCACTGTAGTAGGTGCTAAGTACACAATGATGAATATGGCCTATGTGGCACATGGTGTGGGAAGCCCTTCTATGTGTTGCTTTTATTGGTTAATGAATAAACCTGTTTCAGCCAGTGGCTTAGCAGAATAGGGTAAGGAGGGAATTCCAAGGAGATAGAAGAGGAGATAATGCGCCAAATAATCCCACACCAGTTTGGACTTAAAGGGGTATTTATTTTAGGGTTAAACTTATAAAACACCAACAGTCAGGAAAGGGTTCTAGTCACTGGAGCAAGAGCCGGAACCAAGAGCTGGAACCAAGAGAGCAAGCCTAGGCTTGCCACTCTTTTGTAAAGAGAAATAGACCATGCCCCAGTGGGCTGATATTTCACCGGCTATTGACTGAAGGAGCAGAAGGTGCTCCCAAAGCACAGTGGGCTGGTATTTCGGCGGCTATTGGCTGAAGGAGCAGAAGGTGCTCCCACAGCACCTCCCCCTTTTGTTT
>LOEQ01004635.1:172865-187775 GCA_001685075.1 Bramus lutescens | reverse complement strand
CTCTCTCTCTCTCTCTCTCTCTCTCTCTCTCTCTCTCTCTCTCTCTCTGTCGTGCCTAGATCATTCCTTCCAGTTTTTTCTCTCTCTACTCAGAAGTACCACCTATGCCTCCTGCCTAGATATTGGCCATTAAGCTTTTTATTATAACAATCATAGCAATACATATTCACACAGTACACAAACATACCACCACATTGTGTGTGTGCACGCGCACATGTGTGTTTGTGTGTGTATGTGTGTGTGTGTGTGTGAATTCCAGCAGGCCTCTGACAGAACACACAGCTATGTATACCCATGGCTTTGGCAGAGGGAGGTATATGACAGTATTAGACAGGAAAGACGTGGTGCATTTTCCTGGGACCAAATGGAGGTGCTGAGACTATATCATGGGGGTCACAGAAAGCCACCAAGAGAGTTCTAATGGTGGCTGTGGTCAGGCAAAATATTAAATTATCTGGATATAAAAAAATGCTTGGTGGCCAACTCAGAGGATGATTTTTTGACATCTTGAAACTTACAGGCAAACAGCTGGATCTAGAAAATATCATATTGAGTGAGGTAACCCAGACCCAGAAAGAAAGACAAATATAATATGTACTCACTCATAAGTGACTTTAAACATAAAGCAAAGAGAAACTAGCCTACAATTCACAACTCCAGAGAACCTAGACAATAAAGAGGACCCTAAGAGAGAGATGCATGGATCTAATCTACATGGGAAGTTGGAAAAGACAAGATCTCCTAAGTAAATTGAGAGTGAGGGGATCATGGAAGAGGGTAGAAGGGGAAGCGGAGACAAATGTACAGATCAATAAAAACAACTGAAATTTTTTTAATTAAATTTTAGACCAGTGTCCCAAAGTTCAGACTCAAAAGAATTATGAAATAATAAATCCCAGGTCAGATTTCCTCTCATAAAGTTTTAATTTGTCATATTTAAGTAGAACTAGGGTGTCTTGCAAAGGAACGTGAACTGAGTAATGGTTGGAAACAGCTTCTTCCTCTGTCTAAATATTCTGTAAATGGTATTGGGTTTTTTAATGAATTCCTTAAGAAGAAACACAGTGAATCATTTGGGTAGAAGTTAGATCTACCCTCAGAAACTAGGTGCTCAACAAGGCCGTTACTGAGATGACTACCAAGACAAACAGATGGAATAATTGATGTAGATCACTAAGAAGATCAAATTGAATGCACAAGTATTTCATGTTCCTATAAATCACTCAAAGATAATATAGTTCTTTAAGCAAATGTAATTAAATTACAACTATAAGTCTAAAACTTAATAACCATACCCAAAATGTCAGCTGAACCACAGAATATAACTCTTTGTATTTTCAAAATTCCTTCAAAATATCATTCCATAAATTAAATGGAATTCTTTACATGTTTGTTCCCAAATGCCTTTTTATCAGAGAAAGAGTCAAAGAATTTCTAAAAAGGGGTGTACTGCTATTTAAGGAGATAACTTACTTTGTGCTTTATAAGTATGGCTATTTCTAATATTTACAAATAAAAAATTTATGAAGCAACTTAGTTTTCTATTGTTTTTTAATTAAAGGTAAGCAATAAAAACAAGTTAGGAAAAATAATTTCTAATTTGCTTGTTTATGTAAACAACTGCTTTTCCCTTGTACCTCCCAGATGAGAGTTAGAAGCAGTTTGCAGATAGTGCATTTAAAAACAGTACATATAAAACTTGGCTTACAGGTGTTAGTGTTTTAACATGACATTATGTTTGATGTTTTCATATGGTTTGACTTCTTTTCTGGCAACATCTTGTGTTCGGTGCTAATTATAATGTTAGATATCTCCTAATTACCCAAATAATTATGTAGATTGTGAATTATAGCAAAATAGAAATTCTTTCATTTAGTCTTGAATGATATAAATGTGTAACATGATTTCTAACCTAGTGATGTTTAAATTGTGTACTGGTGTATTTTGAAAGGTAACATGTGAAAAGACCACTTGTACCAATGCAATGATGCTTTCACTTTGCAGTTAAAAGAGAAATTTGTCTCTAAACACGTATTAACATAATTTGAAACAGTTAAAATTTGATGAAAATAGAGTAATTAGCACTAAATAAAAACCTTACAAATTTCTTTTCAGCGAGTGCTTGACCATTTATGAGAAACTAGTGATTAATATATAGAAAAACCAGCCTGCTAAATGGAGTGGCCTGCTCTAATTTGTGCTTAGCAGCTCCTGCCTTATCAGTACCATCAGACAACTTTAGTCGATTGTTGAAGAGTTCATCATTTGTACAGAAAAGCACAGGTTGAAATGAAAATTGGTAGAAGAAAACGGTCCTCATAAAATGAAAGCCCCACCAGCATGCCATAGGATGACATTACATCTATTAGTGAAATGAAATGGCTGTCTCAGAAAACAAAGATAAACGCCAAATGCCTTCATAAAGGAAAAAGAAAATGGAGAAATACGTTGTATTATTCAAACTCAGAATTCCTGCAGACAAAGAAACGTCAGCCCCAGGTGCAAAGGCTAAGGAGGCATCACCCACGATTCCTGGGCCGCAATTGAGGCCCAGGCTTCCTGCATTGTCCTGAAGGATCTCAGTCTTTATGAAACCTGCTCAAAGATTCTTCTAGTCACGCTTCCATCTCACTCATCCAGGCAGCCTTCTCCATGCTCTACTCATTTTCTTTCAGACACTGGTCCTTTCAGCTGTCTCTCTCACTGCTCCAGACACAAAGCCTACTTCTGATCTGTTCATCGCTGACTTCCCAGAACCTAGCACTGTGCTGAGTATATGAACTAAGTATGTGAACAGACCAGATAAACAAGGGTTCCACTCTCACTGGGAGAATAGCTAGAAGCAGCCAGTCCCAGGAAGGGCAAACATACAATAAACGTAGATTCTGGAACTTTCGACTCATTAGAACAGTATTCTTCCCAGTTGACTTGGTTGGATTATTAAATTTAACGTCATGAAATATGTTAACAGATTTTGAAAACACTCTCAAAATTAAACTCAGAGATTAAAAAGAAAAGGAGGAGAGCGGGGAGACTGTGTTCTGCTTCGAAGGTAGATTTGTAAGTCTGAGAGATAGGGCAAATCTAGAGATGGTGGGGTGTTCGCAGCATCTTTATGCTAAAGACATTATAGTTTCATTAGGAGAGAAGCATTCAATTTTCATCTCCTGACAGACTTTGAGAACTATGTTCTTACTGCAGTAATCCTGCAGAACAACAGAAAAAGTCTAAGAGATGGTTCACATGAGATCAGTCTCAAGACATAGAACATGTACAACTATCTGACAAAGCATTTAATATTTCTGGGTGTGTCTATGAGTGCATTTCTGGAAGAGGTAAGTTTAAATTTGGTTAGCTGAGTAAAGAAGTCCATCACTTCTAAGCCAAGTGGGCATCATTTGATCTGTTGAGGATCTGAGCAGACAAAAGGCGATGAAATTCACAATCGCTTTATATTTCAGATGGAATACTGCCTCAGTTAGGGCTTTCTATTGTTGTGAAGAGACCATGACCATCTCACCTCTTATAAAGGAAAGCATTTGTTTGTTTTGCTTTGCTTTGCTTTTTTTGAGACAGGGTTTCTCTGTGTAGCTTTGGTTGTCCTGTAATGTAGTGATAGGGGAGCGGGCCTGCTTTTCGTCCCTCCCAGCTCCCGCATGGCTAGCTTATCCCCGGATATAACAATATATAAATTGTATTCATTTAAACATTGCCTGGCCCATTATATCTAGCCTCTTCTTGGCTAATTCTCATGTCTTGATTAACCCATTTTTAATAATCTGTGTACCATCATTAAGTGGTGGCTTATCGGGAAGATTCTAATCCATGTCCATCTTGGGCCGGAGCTTCATGCATCTGTCTGATTCTGCTTCTTTCTCCCAGCATTTTGTTCTGTCTACTCCATCCACCTACGGGCTGGCCTATCTAAAGGCCAAGGCAGTTTCTTTATTAACCAATGAAAGTAACATATAGACAGATGACCCTCCTACATCACTGTAATTCACTCTGTAAACCATGGTGGCCTCAAACTCACAGAGATCCATCTGCCTCTTGCCTCTGCCTCCCAAGTGCTGGGATTAAAGGTGTGTACCACTACCACCTGACTAAGGAAAATATTTAATTGGGCTGGTTTACAGTTTGCAGGTTTAGTCCACCATCATCATGGTGTGCAGGCAAACATGGTGCTGGAGAAGGGGCTGATAGTTCTACATCCAGATCACCAAGAAGCAGGAAGTGAATGTCACATTAGATTTGACTTGAGCATTTGAGACCTCAAAGCCCACCCCCAATGATGCACGTCCTCCATAAAGAGCCTTATCTACTCCAAGGACACACCTCTTAATAGTGCCACCCCTTATGAGACCATTAAGGCTATTTTTATTCAAATTACCATAAATACTTATCTTCTCCTACCTTCATACATTGCCACACTATCAACTTTTTTCATCAACTGTTCTTATCCCCTTCACAGGGTGTCAAGATGAATGACTAGGTAGACAGACAGACAGACAGACAGACAGACAGACAGACAGATGATATTTTAATGTTTCTATTTCTCTTGCGAATCCATGTAGTTTAGTTATCTTCTATAGCACAAATAAAATTAGATGTATTTAATATCGAATGTGATAATAGACCAAAGTCTGATTAATTTAATTTATCAGGGAATTATAATTCAGTAGAAACCAAAAGTTAATATACTTTCTCATTTTTATAACTTTAGTAAATACAATAATTCTATTTACAACACTATCCTGTTAGTCTATACCATAGAATATTGATAATTATCATACAGTTAGCACATGTCATGTACCACGTATTTTGTAAATATTATTCTATTAGAGTTTCACAACAGCTCATTGAAAGGACAATTTAATGGTCCTCTTTTACACTTATGAAAAGTGAGGCTCTTATTAAACACTTTTTCTAATGTCATGAGACTGCTACATGAACCCTTCGGTTCTTAGAACAAAGAAAGTATTAGTGAAGCAACATTCAATATCAGAATGAAACTCTTTATCTGGAAAAAAAATAGAAACTATCAGTCATTTATATGCGCAATAGACCGAGTTTACGAGACTAAAACAATGCCTTTGTGGCCCTCTTAACCTGAAATCCATTTCATACTCTCATCTTGTAAAAATTCTTCTATGTCACAGACTTTGCATATTAAAATGTGATATCGAATAAAGAGATAAAAGAAGATCATAAGTGGTATTACTATTACTATTATCAATAAAACTCCCAATTCAAAAGGTGAGGAAATGCTATAGCCTATGGGAAGGTTTGTAGTGCACCCTACTTAAATTAGCCCAGCTTACAGAGTGTCAGCGTTTTGAAGGGAGATCCTGACATGTGAAAACAGATCATGAAAATTTCAAAGTATTGTCTGTGCCATTCCATCCTACTGGACTCGAATGTAGTTCTCATTTTTTTGTTTGGGCAGTATCATTGATGCTCTGAAGACCTTCAAATAGATGCCTCATATCTTTCACTAATTATATGTTCACTGAAACAGTTTTTTTTCTAGAACTCAACAGATTATAGACTTTTTGTTTGATTGTTTGTTTACAATCTTATGTCCTGAGTGAGCATTGACTTCATGTCTTTACTAACAGATGACCATAAAGTGTAACACGGGTTGCCAAGCAACAACTGTATGCCTAGGAGTAGACGTGTCTCTTTGATATACTCTCTGTGTGTATTTCTCTTCACTTATTTCATTTGTGTTTAACATGGTACATCAAACAGAATCATTAGAATCCTACCAATACCCCAAGGGTAGAGCAGTTCCTGGTCCACTCTAAGGTAAGACCTCAGAGATCAAAACAGTTACTACCACAGAGCAGGACTGCAGAGAAAATGAATAAAATACACTAAGCCCATTTCCAAGGACACGGTGTGTGCTTTCTCATCCATACCAGTGCCACAATGTTCTTTGAGACTTGAAGAAAATTTTCAACATTTTTTATGTCTTACGTTTTGCTAAATGATAGATGACTGCATATTTCCTGTCATTGTTTTACTAAAGAGTCTGTGATATTCTGAAGCGCAATCCATTGTTGTAATGCACGATATAGGGTAATTCATCATACAGCAAGGACAACACTAACTACTCTTCTCATTTGCATCAACCATCACTCTTCAATCCTCATTGTATCTGATCTAATCCAAGCTCATTTATATTATTCATGACTTGTTTGTATAGAATGAAGGCAACGATATATACATTGGTATTGTACTTTGAAATAGTAATTTATACTGACAGGTTGTGGATCTAAATATCAAATGTGAAGAACTTCAGAGCTTTTAAAATATAATCTTTGGTTGAGAATATGAGGTTAGTATTGGGATATAATGAATATGGAAAGCCAGACTATTTGCAAGAATAATTTTATTAAAATTATAATTTTAATAAAAGAATGTTGTCTTAGAAACCCTTTTAGAACAAACTTTAAATGTTCAGAGTTCTAGAAATCTAGAAATCTTTTATACTGAATAAAATTATTAAAAGTCAATTTATAAAACATAGTTTTGAAAAGTAATAAAATCAAGGAAAATTTAATCTGGTTACAAAATATATTCAAAGGGTTATTTTATGTCATACATTGATTTAAAATCACACAAATGCCTGTGAAATGGCAACCACCTTTGTAAATTATAGTACTGTATTTAATGCAATATAGATAAACAATTGTAACAGCCTATACAAGAACACTCTGCTGTGGTTTTTGCTGCTTTTTTTTTTCCTTTTTTGTCATAGATGTGGTTCTATCTATATTCTGACCTGGATACATTCCCAAAATGAATTGTAAAATGGAGTGAAGAAAAGCAGAGAGTGGAGCCGGGTGTATGAAACATTTTTGTTTTAAAGGGAAATTTTACATGTGTGTTTGGTATTAGACATGTAATACATACATCATATATACAATGCATATTTCAATGAGAATACATAGTAAACTGAAAACAACTTTTGCCTTTTGATACTAAAAGATGTAAATGGACAGGAGACTTACTTTTTTCACTATACATCCAGTTAAACAATCTTAATAGTATGTGGGGATTCTTTTCATTCAGTTCTGGTGTGTTGACAGGAACAGAAAAGCTTTCAGTGCTTTTGCTTATTAAGATAGTGAGAGACCGTAATTCCTGGTGCTCACTAAATGCCAAGAGTTTCATGTGTTGATTGAGAAAGACTGACTTGTAATCATGACCCCAGTAACTAAGTGGGGAAATTAGATTATGTAATTAACAGTCCAATCTTCTGTCTACTAATTCAAGCCTAGCAAGCAGAATTAATATCAAAATATTAAAGTACTGTATATTCCCATGAAATATTATTTTCCTTATGTCTGAAATCTGTCTTTCAGATTGCTAGTAGCAAAGGAAACTTAAAGAATTCATATCCAAGTCAATGAAGGAGATCAAAACAGAGTAACTTAAATATTACAGAGCCACACATCACATCAGGGAGAGACAGAGACAGACAGACAGACAGAGAGATCTAACAAAATACATTTCATAAAACACTACTCTCTTTGAAAAGCTCTCATACAAGCGAAAAATGTATCCACATGGTAAAGCAAGTTAAGGTTATTTTATACACTACATATTTTAATTTCGCTATATACTGAAGGCTCCAAATAAATGGAATATGATAAAGAACTATGTTTCACTTGAAACACAAAACCATTTTTACACACAACTATTGAAATTCACAGAAATTAGTACTTCACTATACTCATTTTGTGGTAGAAATATATTTTTATCCAAAAGTCTAAAATTGGTGACACAATAGGGCAAAATACACTTTATCAATGAATCAATAAGAAATATTTGGAAATTATGGTGAAACCAGACTGCTCTAATTGGTCATATTATGCTATTTGATAAGATACTGCAATTAACTTTTTAGAATAAGTAGACTACTTTTGATCCATACCCTGTCACACCACCCTGATCTGCTTTCCTCATACTTCTCATCATCATGAGGGTGATGATATTATATGCTTAGAGATGAGACCTGTGGGGTACACCCTTAATCCCAGCACTTGGAAAGGAGAGGACGAAGATCTCTGTGCATTCAAGGCCAGCCTGATCTTCATTGCAAACTCAAGGTTGCCCAAGGCTGCACAGTAAGACTTTGTCTCAAAGAAAAATCTTGTTATCACTCACCCCTACTCCAAGGTAAACCTCATAGCAATATTGCATCCGTATCGTGCAATATTTCATCTCTAGCAATGTAAATAGCATTAATGTCGCATTTAGGGGCCAGTGAGATGGCTCAGAGAAGAAAAATGTTTGTTGCCAAGCCCAAAAATCTGAGTTCAGTCCCCAGAATCTATATTATAGAAGGAGAGACAAACACCTGGAAGTTGTTATTTGACCTCCACACACATGTCATGGCATGTGTGCATATGTATACACAGATACAAACATGATAGATAGATAGATAGATAGATAGATAGATAGATAGATAGATAGATNNNNGATAGATAGATAGATAGATAGATAGATAGATAGATAGATAGATAGATGTAAGAGGAAGAAAATTTTTTTAAGAACAAATTTCTTTTTTAGATGCATACTAGTTTTTCATTTAATGTTAGCAGATTATTTGCACAAATCTAATTCTTTCCTCTTTGCTATCAAAGTAAAAAGAACATATCCTATACTGTCTCCTGTTGGCAGAGACAGATGTTTCTGTCCTACCTGGTCCTGCAGCCATTCATTCCCAAAGAAACACATAGAGGCCTATATTAATTATAAACTGGATGGCCTATTAGCTCAGGCTTTTACTTTTACTAACTAATTCTTACATATTAACCCATAATTCCTGTCTCTGTTAGCCACGTGGCTTTGTACCTTTTATCAGTGAGGCATTCTCATCCTGCTTCCTCTGGGTCTGGGTGATGACAACTGCAGACTGACCCTTTCCTCATCCTAGAATTCTTCTATTCTAGTCACCCCCACCTATACTTCCTGCCTAGCTACTGGCCAATCAGCATTTTATTAAACCAATAGAATTCACAGGGTACAAGACCATGGTCCCACAGTAGTCTCTGGTAACATTAGTTATGAAGGGCATACTGTATTCCAATTTACTAGCTATGACATCAAGAAAATCACTTAACTATTCTGTACTTCACTGTCCTTAGGAAGACTGAAGTTGCTGGGATAATGAACTATTATTTATAAAATATTTAGAACAGGGTCTCTTGTATGATAAGTATACCATAAGGCTTAGCATGAACAATAAAGTGCTTTAAGGATAAATAACTGACTTTTGATGTGAGAAATACCTTAAAAATTTAAATGAATTTTACTGTATTTTCAGAGGCTTTAATAGACCTCTGTGCTATTAATATACCTCTATGAATCTGAAAACATAGATATAGTTAGGAGAGTTACAAAACAATCCCCAGACTGTCTTTCAAAGAATACATATTACCATTTCTTGGAATACCAGCAGAAACACACTTTGGGAAGAAGAACTCAACTAGAATTCTTTCCTAAAGCAAACACATACAAAGACCAAACTCCACTAAACTCCCAGAACTCATAACTTCCTGTGAGTAAAACTGAGTGGAAATGAAAGATATTTATCAATCCTTTTTAAAAATATTTCATTTTATTCTTTGAAATTTTCATAGATTTATAAGAATTTTGTACTTTTATTTTTTATTATATTTACAATATTAACCACCTCCCTTTCCTCTCACTAACCAACTAATATATATATATATATATATAGTTTGAATTTTGGTAGTATACATAAATATTACTTAAATTCAAAAATACATCTTGCTCTGTCCAAATCATGTTACATGTGTTATATAAGCTTCAAGCTGACAACTAGTCAATGGATAACCAACTGAGGAGCTCTATTTTAGGGAAGAATATCTCTTCTATTTTCAGCATTTCCTAGTTGTTCCTTATACAGTGTATTTTGATTGTATGCATCCACCATTACCTCCCTCCAGTTTCCTTTAGTACCCTTGCCCTGACTGTCCCCAAGTTTCATGTGGTCTAGGTTTTGTTGTTATTCCTGCTGTTGCTATTAATAATCCCAAGTCCAATCAGTGCTAGCCATAGGTACATGGATGTAGGGCCATCTTCTAGGGCACAGTCAACCTACCAACAGTGATGTCCCTTAAGTAAAGTGACAGTCTCTTCCCCAGAAGCTGTCAGTATCTCTTTAGCTAGGAGTGGGTCCTCCCATAGATCAAAACAGATCAAATCCCAGGGACCAATAAAGGTAGCTCCTATCAATAGGATAAAGAAGAAAAAGATGAATCAAGGTGGAGCAATGAGGTATCAAGAAAACATGAACTAAAGCAAAATTCAAAGGAACAAAGCTTTCATTAATACTACCTCCCAACTGTAGGCATTCAGAATTTCCATATCTCCATCAACAAAATTCCAAGATACCATGTAGATAATATTCATACCAGTCATTGAGTGCTAACTAGGAAGCAGTCATTATTCTTAGATATCTTACACTTAGTAATACTCATTTCTATGTCCATGCCTATTAATCCAGTATCACCAATAATACACATGTAGACAAACAAGATTTCTTTTTTTTTTTTACTTATGTGTTGCAACATGAAACACCATGCATGATGGAGAACAATGAGGCCTCTCAGCAGTGGGTATCAGAAAGACTGAAACTCAGGCTTGTGTTTAGGTAGTGGGCAGTAGTTCATGGAAGAAGAACATTGTTCTAAATCTAAAACAGTGAGAAAATAGAGGTAACTTTGGAAAGATACTTTGCTCAGTCTAGATATGGGAGGGAGAGTCTTGGTCCTGCCTCAAAGTGATGTGATGTGTCAATCTTTGTTGACTTCCCATGGGGGTTCCTGTCCTTTNAGGAAGGAAGGAAGGAAGGAAGGAAGGAAGGAAGGAAGGAAGGAAGGAAGGAAGGAAGAAAATGGAGGTAATTCTATAACCAGGACCCTAGTAACTCTTATTTAGGAGACAAGATGTTCAAAGATAAACTTTAGTGTATCAATATAAAGAAGTTTTAGTCAATCATTTAGTCAAAATAGGAGAGTTCTTAGTCATTTTGTGACTTAAATATATGCTTAGATATGATTATAGGGGGTTTTAATTTGACTTGATACCTCAAGATTGCAGTGGACTTGGCTGACATTGATAATTTATGGTTTTGTCGTGTTCTGTAGGCAAAATCTGACAACTCATACACTAGAATGAGGACAGTTTCCAGCAACATCATGGTCCAGTTCATAGGGTAAGATCATTCCTAGATGTCATAGCTACTTTTGTTTATTACTGATAGCCCTATTATGTTGTTACTATTCATCTAGATCCTTTATTTTAATGAACAAAATCATGGCATACTTACATAACAGCATATTTTAAAATATGCATCCATTATACAATAAAGCAGCTAAATCAGGTACCTTATCTCATAAACTATTTCAAAGTAAGATGGTATAAAATATAATCTCTGGGTAGTTTCAATATAATACACTGATATTAATTGCAATTACTTTGCACAGTGCATAGCTTGAAGTATTGCTGAATGTTATACCCAGTGACCAACACTTTCTCTACCCTACCAACTCAACTTCTAATCTCTGATTATATCTAAAACACACAGAAGGGAAAAAACAGCCACTCATTCAATAATCAAAAAGCATTGGTTCTGAATCTAGCTAGGTATCAGGTGCCATTCTTTGTGATCCTGATTAGTACCACTAACCTCCAAACTATTTGATCTCCTGATGGCAGTTTTCTCTACCTAATGGGATGCTTGTAAAGATTGCAGTTGATGTACAGACACGGGGACCATGAAAAGATAATGACTCAAAGAAGATTGGGATGTGTTTCTAGTCTCATTAACTAGAAAAAAAAACTCTGGCACTTCAAACTTAATTTCTCTTCTCCATTTTGCACTCACTATCTACATAAACATGAGGTACAGATTTTTACATAACTCTGCCATGTTCCATCTCCTAAACAGGATTAAATACTGTCAGTGAAAGTGATCTGATTCTGTCTTTGAAAAACCCTCCTAGATAGTCTTTAAATACAATATAAAATAAAATCAGAACGAGCCTTTCAATGAAGGACCAGTTTTGTAGTGGTGACTGCAAGGTGGAAGAGTCTTATAGAAAGGATTGCATTGCTTTCAAATATGTGTCCCTCTGTATAGATTTTGCTGTCTTTAGAATATTAAAGGTACTAGAACTAACTTAAGGAAATTTTTGAATAAAACAAAACATTTTTCTGTACAATTCCATAATATTTGTGTATATCCATCTATAGTTCCATGCGTATTCTATATGACATACTTATGTATTTTTAGTACCCCTAACCTATTATACAATCCCTTGTAAAATGCCAGTAGCTTCTTGCTATCACTTGACTGACTGAGAGCTGCAACTGGGTTTCCCTGTCCCATGTCACTATCACACTGTATGCCACTAGCCCAAGAGATCAAATTTCAAAATCTGAAGTGTAGGTACAATTTTTGCTCAATGTATATTATTTGTACATCATCATAAAATTGAAAAAAACATGTCTACAAAAAGAGAACAAGAGATTTTGAGGAATCAGGAGGCAAGACAGTCCGTGTGACATGAAAAAAGAAGGCTGCTGGGGTTGGCAGAGTGCACAGTAGGATGAAAACTGGAGAAGAAAGTGGGAATAACATATTTGAGAAATGTGCCTTATAAAGCTGGATTTCTTTTTGTTATTTTGGAATAAAAATAACTTTTATTTTGCTGAAGTCTTTATACTTTCTGAAACACAATGTATACTTGTTATGATCCCAGGAGTTTTTCACCAAGATCTTTTGACCTTGAAGAGGAAAACAGTAAATATAATTACCAATAGTAAGTGGCTGATCCTAAACTCTTAAGCCATTTTTCTGTGGCATGATGGAAAGAATATTGCTATTGTCTTAACAAGCTAATGCCTAAATAATCTCAAATATGCTAATCACCAGATATAAAAGAATGCAAGAAAGCCTAAGAATATAGCTTACCCATACCGTTGGTCGGTTTATGCACATAGCTGGAAAACCGCCCGCGGCACGTTACTGGACGCTCCTCCAGTCTTTACTCTGCCAGGGTTCGCTCCAGGATATTCTCTGCATAGATCAAAATCATCAATATAGGCTGTAACGCCTCAGAAGCCGAACTGTGCAATTTGCCCTTATACTGAAAACAGCCATCAGAGTTGGAAGAACTACTGCCACTCAGGCTGCAGCTTGCCAGGAGAGAGGAAACTGAAGACTCCCGAGAACAACGTCTGTGTTTGGGGGTTCATTTTGCCATGGTTTTCTCAAAATGAGTTGTTTCCATTAAATACTGCAATACAAAAACAAAATGTTCCAGTGCCAATGGATTATGACTATAAGCCATAAAAACTATTAAATAAGTAAACATTAATTTTTTCATTAATAAAANCCACTCAGGCTGCAGCTTGCCAGGAGAGAGGAAACTGAAGACTCCCGAGAACAACGTCTGTGTTTGGGGGTTCATTTTGCCATGGTTTTCTCAAAATGAGTTGTTTCCATTAAATACTGCAATACAAAAACAAAATGTTCCAGTGCCAATGGATTATGACTATAAGCCATAAAAACTATTAAATAAGTAAACATTAATTTTTTCATTAATAAAACTAGTTGTCAACAAAAAAAGAAAGTGGGAATAACAAGAAAAAAGCAGTTTTGAGTGAAAAATGCCATGATAAAGCCTAGTACTTTGTATGCTAAGAGAAATCAATAAATCTTCGAAAGGAGAAACCATAGTCGAAATCACTGCAAGGTAGGGGCCATTTGTAATTTGCTTGGAGTCGGTCTGTAAGAAACCTGCAGTTATTTCCAATTTTCCTGAATCACAGCATCATGCATTTGTTCACAGTGAGTCTGTATTAGTACCAGGATGCTCAAATTTGGTTGAACTTCATCAATTCAAAACAGTGCTATTGCTCAGACCATGCTCAGCGATCACAGTTGCATGTGTTTCCAATTAAATAAAAATGAGGACACCAGTTATCATTGACCAAGTGCCTTTTATGAAAATATACACACAAAATTTTATAAAAGTTGAATCACATAAGAGAAAAGCAATTAAAAGAGCCCTTGGTAGTAAAAGACCAAGACCCACTTGTCCTAGACGATGTCTGTGGTATATTGCACCTTTAAAATTCAATTTGGCAAAGAACTGAGGACCTGACTCAGTCTGCAAAGTGATAACCATGCAGGCATGAAAATCTGAGTTTGATTCTCCACGCCCACAAAACAGTAGTGTGGCAGCACACTCATGTAGTCCCTGCACTGGAGGCAGGGCACAGAGATAGGGCTAGCTGCCTACCAGTGAGAGATACTGTCTTTAAAAAAAAATGATGATGATAATATGTAAGTAACCTGACATTGACATCTGACCTTCAAATACACAACACACATGTGTACACATACATGCAGGAGCACACCCAGCTATACTAACCAAACCCCAAAAAAAATCAGCTTGACTGTGTTATTTTTCAACATAGATTTTTTTCCGTTAAATTAGATGAAAAAGAATTAGATTTTGTTTCCAAACAGTTTCTAAGTTGCTTGGCACTTTAAAATGCTTCCATTCTACATTCCCTCACGTATACTTGAATAGGTTGCCAAAATATTTTTGGTATAATAACCATAAGCAATTTCATCAAATTGACCCATTTTTTACATTCTTCTATAAAACATATGTAGTGATAGTGTTGGGGGCCACTTCCCTGCCAGCAAGCAAGCTGCAGCAATTTGCTCACAGACCACAGTCAGTAGGACTGCCTGCCTAAAAGAGTCAGAGTTTTCCCTGGCAGGGCGGCCCAGAAAGCCGACATTTTAAAACGGCGCAGCTTTTTTCCTGCTACTGCTGAAAACCGAAAAGCATG
>LOEQ01004635.1:161347-172329 GCA_001685075.1 Bramus lutescens | reverse complement strand
TTCTTTATTAACCAATGAAAGTAACACATAGACAGATGACCCTCCTACAGCAAACATAAAATTCAAATAGAAATAAATTCCATTTTAAAGTAAATTTACACGTAAATTTAAAATAACTGAAAACAAATAAAATGCTTTTAATAATGCAATGATACATGAAAACCTGCTTCAGAGGAGCAAACAAGTTGCCTCTTGTAGCTTCCAAGCTGCCCATGTTCCTGCCTTTAATGTTTGTTGCCCATTGCCGCCCTTGTATGTGGCCTGTTTTAGTGGAAGGTCCGTTCAGATTTTGTCAGAGGCCAAATGACATAGCCTCAGCCCAAATTCTTCTAATCACGCCTTTATTCAATAATGTGTTGACTTTATACTTTCCTGCCACTTAACTCTTCCGTCTCCTTCATGTGGGTGCCAAGCCCTGGCTTTTGGTTTGCCAGTCTTCCCTTTGTTTTAGTTCCCAAAATGGTTCAGAGAGAGTGAGTGCTATTTACTTAAACCTTCAAAGAACTCTTGTTTATTTTGCTGGACTCTCCAGTTACTGAATAGAATCTTAATTCCAGACCCCTTGATCTTAGACTTCTCTTTCTGTGCTGTCTATATGTCTCTCTAGGCAAAGACAAAGCATTTCTCTTGTTCAAGTTAAGGCTTTTCTTGCCTGTCCCTGGCTTCTGCTGCCCTCTAGCAGACAGAAATAGCATGTCAGGACATGAAACAATGTTTTTTCGGATCTCAATCACTGGATAGGTTGGTTTGATTTAGTACAACTACAACCTCCCCTGATCTTTATCAGGCATGTTGCCTTCTTATATCTACTGGCCTTCAGGCTATTCCTTTTAATATCTTGGAAACTTGGAGATCCTACAGACTGTCTTCAACACTATCCATGCCATACTATTGACGATTCCAATGTCCACATAGATGGTCCCCTATAATTCTGAAGTCTTAGTTATTTGATGTCTCCTTTTCAGTAATCTTATTCCTCCTCTGGATGTGCTTTCTGTAAGCATATATTTTAATTTTGGTTTTTTTGCTTTGTTTTGTTTTGTTGAGATAGGGTTACTGTGTCACATTGGTTGTCTCAGAACCCAGTGATCTCAAACTCAGGGATCTGCCTACCTCTGCCTTGTGAAGTGCTGTGATTAAAGACATCCACCACCATGCCAGCCTCTCTACCATAGTTATATATATAAGCATCTCTAAAAATCACTGCCACCTATCCCAACTGCCTGAAACTCCAGATCCAAGGATATATAACACCTCTGGCCTTCTATGGCACTTGAACTCACGTGTACATACCTATATACCAGTTCATACACATAATCAAAATCGAAATAAATATTTTTAAATGCAACTCCCCTCATAGTTTTGATTTTAGGCATTCCATTCTCTAACCAAAACTTCTTTTTCTCTTCTGCCTACTCTTTCCAGTTTCCTGACTCGTTATCCCATAGAGACAGAAGTCAGTCAATCTATGCCTCCTCACTCCTACTTTCTCAACTCAAATCTTTACTTTCATATGTGCCCAAATTAAATTGCATCATTTTGTATGTTTCTTGGTTATTTCTCCTGTTGCTGTGATAAGAATACCCTGAGAAAAATCAGCTTAAAGAGGAGAGGTTTTGTGTTGGCTCACCGTTGGAGAGTCCATCATTGTGACAAAGCAAAGTTTGTAGAAGGTTGACACAGTTGTCACTTGCTTAGCCAGCTTCTCCTTTTAATAAAGTCCACAAGCACAGCCTAGGGAATAATGTTGCCCTTCTTTATTTTGGATATTCCAAGTTCAATCAACCTAATCAATATAATACCGTGTGGCATGCCCAGAAGTGACTTAATCTAAAGAATCTCTCACAGGTGCACTTGGAGTCTTGTCTATTTGGTTATTTCAGAAACTAGTGAGTTAAAAATCATTGCTAACCATCCCACTGCATCTATCTTTTAAATGTTCTATCAATTATCTTAATGTCTTTTTTCTGCTCTGTTTCTATATCCATTTCATTGAACATGAATAGACACAAACACACACAGAGACACAGACACTTGCACAAGCATACACTTATCTTGCTATTCCAATTGTTCTGATGCTCTAAGTTTGTGACGACTAGCCTCAAACATTGCTTAGCTGCCCAGGAAGGAAGCTTCTAGCTTATCTTGATTCCCCTGTATCATTCAACCAAGGTGTGTGGTATCTGGTCCAAAGATGTTTTTCAATCCGTGTTTTCCCAGACGTGTGATGTTTTCTGCCTTTAGGTACAGAGTGTGTGTCAGTCATCGACCAAGCGTGTATGCAGTGTCAGGAAGGCAGTTCATAGGCACAGTTCCACTTAATGACCTACAGAGAGAAAAATCACCTCTCCAGCGGAAACACTTTTGAGAATAAAAAACACCAACCCTCCCACTCTTAGGCAACCACTGTGTTGCCCAAAAGGACAGTCAACCCTCTTCGAGTCTCAGATTCCCCAGGTCCTCTGATTTCTTTGACAAACTATACATCACAAGATGGTACTCAGCAGGTTTTCCAGAACAAAGAAATGTTGCTCTGTATCAACTCAAGTTAACTTTTCTCAAACCAAATTTAAAAGCAAGTCCTTCTGTGTTAATTTGGACAAGTATTACAACTTTTGTCAATTTCATTGAAGATTGCAATGTTCTGAGATTAAATTTAGGCCATGATCCAATTGAATTATCTGTTTATGTTTAAAATGTACACCTGGAAAAAATTAATAAATTTTCCATTTGAAAAAGAATTAATCCAAAGTAACTTCTTACTTTTCATGTTTTCTTTATTAATACAGTTCTTTAGAGGAGAGTTGAATGAATGGGGCAATAACAAGCATCAGAAAAACATGAATCTCACAGACAGCTTTATGCATTATCAGCACTGTAATCTTGAGCAAGTTTTTTTTAACCTTTCTGATTTTCCATTTCCTTATCTCAAAACTGGCATGCTTAATGAAATGCTTACAAATATTTGTAGAAGATGAGAAATGGGCTGTGGATGTAGTTCAGCAGTAGAATGTTTGACTACCATGTGCAAGGGCCAGGGTTAAACCCTAGTACAGCACTAAAAGAAGGAAAAAGGATAAGAATCCAGGAAATTGCTAGCCAAGGTGGGTGGAGCATACCTATGGCCCCAGCACTTGGGAGATGGAGACATAAGAGTCAGGAGTTCAAGATCATCCATAGGTACATAGTAATTTCAAAACCATTCTGAGTGACTAAATAGTCTAACTCAGAAACTAACAAGTTTTTTAAAGGCACATATGCCAACACATCAAGATACACATAGAAATTTTGTCCTTATTTTTACAGGTAATTCAGATGTAAACTCAATATGAAGTAAACTTAATTGAAGAAGAATATATGTTTGTAGCTTTTCTTCTAACTTGTATTTTGGTGAAGTCTTACACATAGAATCTCATTTTTCTATTTTGCATTAGTTTACTTCGAAAAATGATATGATAGTATAATGTCAATGTAAATATCTGGGTTTGACTTGGCATTGTTAATGTTTATAGGAAGTATGACATTATTTCAGTCTGAAATTGATTTGTATCATATGACATTCCATTTTGTTTGTGCACGTTTTGTTCACATTGATTATATAATTTAGCTTGGATAAAATCAGCTTGGATTTTTCAGCCCTGTTCATAGCTGAGGATAACCACCAAATTGCTTTAAATTAATTTACATATTAAGTGTAAATAATTTTGTTCTATGTAAAGTATCAAATATAGCCATCTAAAATTTTAAAGAATTTAGCAATGCAAATTGCTTATGAATCACATATACATTTGTATTTAAACCTTTTACTCTTTTATTGAAAATATATTATTTCTCCTACAATATACCCTGATTACAATTTTCTGTTGTGTGATATCTTACTCTTTTGGCTTTTTTGGGGTGGCCACCAACCAGGTTCCACATAAATCACACACAGAGGCTTATTCTTAGTTATGAATGCCCAACCTTAGCTTGGCTTGTTTCTTGCCTCCTTTATTTAACTTAAATTATTCCAACTGTCTTTTGCCTCTGGGCTTTTATCTTTATTTCTATATACCTTTCTTCACTTCTTTTTCATGGCTTCTGTGTAGCTGGGTGACTGACCCCTGACATCCTCTTCTCCTTCCTCATTTCTCCTTCTCTTTATATTTCCTGTCTGACAGCCCTGCCTATCCTTGCTTTTGCCTTGCTATTGACTGTTCAGGTCTTTTATTAGACTATCAGGTGTTTTAGACAGTCAAAGAATCACAGCTTCACAGAGTTAAATAATTGCATCATAAACAAAAGCAATGCAGCTTAAAATAATATTCCCCAACACTCTATGAAGAAACACCATGACCAAGGAACCTTATAAAAGGAAGTTGCTAACTGGAGCCTGTTTATGTTTTCAGAGAGTAAGTCCATGAGGATCATGATAAAGAGTGTGGCAACAAGCAGGCAAGCACGACAGTGGAGCTGTAACTATGAACTTATATCTTGTAGCTTATATTAAACCATAAATTTCAGGCAAAGACTGGGACTTTTGAAACCTCAGAGCCCATCCCCACTGATATACCTCCTCTAAGGTACCACCCCCTAATTCTTCCTAAACATTTCCACCAACTGGGAACCAAGCATTCAAAGATATGAATGAGTCTGGCAGAGGTAGTTCCCAAATTTTAATCAGAAATATTGCATCACTGCACACATTACATTGATCAAAGCCCCATCTGTCTTCAAATATATAAGAAAATGCAGTCACACCATGAACACTACAGAAAGGATGAAGCAGAAAGTTTTTTTTAAACAGCAATGATGACTGCCCCAATATGCCCTATGTTTCCCCTAACTAACACAGTTCTTCCACAAGAAAAATATCTTGCACCTTCCACAGACACAGTCTGAAAGACATGGCTTGAAGCTCACAGTTCAGCACGTTTGACATATATGACTGGATCAAGAGTGTGGATTCTATTGATCAAAGGATGTAAGAACTAAAGAGGCAAAGTTATTTGTCCCACAATTCCAAGTTTCAATTGTGTAGTAAGACAGGTTTTCCCAAGCAAGAACTCCCATCCAGAGGGTACAACTGGGAAACTGTCTTAGTTAGGATTTCTATTGCTGTGAAAAGTCACCATGACCGCAGCAACTTGTATGAAGGAAAACATTTAATTGAGGTGGTTGCTCACAGTTTCAGAGGTTCAGTCCATTATCACCATGGTAGGACCTCATCACCAAGCTGGTAGGCATGGTGCTGTAAAGGAAGCTGAGATTCCTACCTTTTTCAGGCAAAAGGAAGTGGTCTGTCTTACTAGGCACGGCTTGCGCATATATGAAATCTTCAAGCTGACCTCCACAGTGACACACTTCCTACATCACCGCAGCTACTCCAACAAGACCACACCTCCTTTGAGGGCCATTTTCTTTCAAAGCACAACAGAGACTTACTAGAAAAGACACTGGTAGTCAGTGTCCCAAGGCAGAATTGTAAAAATCTTGGGTGATGATCTGACTTCTTGAAAATAATTCCCTTCTCGTTTTTTGTTTCTAGCTTCACCCTCTGGGATCTTTCACATATATACCCAGTCACGCCTTCAGTACACACGCAGTCTGCACCAAGACCCCAAAGTTTGAGTTACTTTAATCCTGATGTTAGGTGCCAGTTCTATTAAGTCAGAAACTATTTTACTATAGGCCAATGGTTTATCTGTGTGGTGTTCCAGGAGACGATTGCCATTCCACAGTTTACTTCTAGACGTCCTTTGATTTGTTTGTCCTGTGTTTTCGGCTTCATTTTCGGACTGCTATGCTGCAATTGAATAATAAGAGCCAGGCTGTAAAGACTCTCTAGTAAACCACGTGGTTCTATTTTTATCTGATCAATGTTCAATGTAAAGGATTTGCTGAATTCTCCCTTCAGGCATTCTTAAACGATAGCAATGGCTATAATGAGTAAACACTTGGATTGATACTGATCACGTGATTGGATTTTAATGGCTGTGTTATTTGTACTTAGTAGTTTAGACTGTGATGCAGTAGTTCTGCCCAGCCCTTCAAGTTCCTGATTTCTAGGTTTAATTCTGTTCCCTTTATTCCTCACTTATAAACAGACTGATTCCTTTCTGAACTTCTAATACCTTGCTATGAAACTTAAATTAGGAGCATGATACCCTTATGTGGTAAAGGTGATATATAACAAGCAGCAGCTTACTGAATGACATCACCTCTTAAAATTAAGAATGAAACAAGCACATCCCCTCATCCCTCTTTTATTCATCATCATGTTTGAAACCGTAGTAAAAGTAATAAACAAAGAAAAAGAAAAATGCCTTGCTACGAGTAGGTGTTAGCTTATATTTCTAATACTTTTTTAAAAACTTTCTCCTGGGAGTTATAAAGTTATTTCATTTGTAGTTTCCTTTCTACATTGTTACTTGCAAGTTTCATTTCAATTCCAAATGCTTTATTTGGTAGTGGGGGACAATGGAAGAAAACAATAAGTCTGTATCTCAGGCTGGCCTTCAATTTACTACATAACTAAATCTGACTTTGATGGCCAGTTTTCCCAAGAATGTTCCCATTGCAATACGTAGATTATTATAGATTGTTGTCCTCCAATTCCTAAGCCAGTACCATATTCCTTAGATTTTTATGTTGTAACAGATTTGCTTTGGTACCAATTTTCTATAGGTTAGAACTAGCTTCTGTTTTAATGACAAATTTGGTCATGAAATGAGATATATTTCTAAATTGTGCCAGGTATTCAGTGTCTTGGAAGAGAAGTGATATGTTTCTCTGTCAGGCAGCAGCATCACTGTGAGGGGGCTTGAGTGGGAGATAGGGAGTGGACTCTTCCTGGATCCTCCTCACTGGGGGATCCTTGCTAACAGAAATCTACTTGCACTTTTCCACCTTCCAAAATAGGAAAGAAAACTGTAAAATATGCCCTGGCTCTTCCACCTTCTTCCTAGAAATGAGTAATTTCATATCATTATTCAATACAAATTACCTCAAGGTACAAGAAAGTGGAATCTTACATATAAATAAGAATATTCCATGAAAAGAAAAAAATAATTACTCTTTCAACTGTTAAAATAGTCTTGAGAGATAGGGATTTAAGAGCTCCCTCTTTTTGAACATTCAGTTCTTTACAATCCTTACCCAGGACTAAGTGTCTTATAGACAGAGTCTCTGTATCATTCTATGCAGCCTGTCTTTAGAACTGCTATGCTCCTGAAGAGGAAGATCTGTAAGACAGAAGCCAACCTTATCTTGTCTTTTACAAGACGCTATCTATATCTATACGATTCTGTGACCCCAAAACAGTACTGGCTGCTTACTCAAAACAATCTTAAAATTGTAAACAAAGAGGGGTCACACTCTTTGTCTCCAAAAATGACAGAAATTCAGACTACTGTAGTAAAAATGAGAATTTATTAATAAACTCATGAGTGCTTGGACTAGCTGATTCTCAACAAAGGTTCCAAGACCAATCAGTAATACTGCTTCCTGCTTCCTATTTCCTGGCTCACTGCCATGAGAGGACTCTGCCATTTGCTCCCACCGAACTCTACATTGCTTTCCCCATCACTACAGATTGAAATCTCTGCAGCAAACCTGTCTTTCCTTAAGTTGCTTTTGTTGGTTAATTTTGTCACAGTAAAATGAAAACAACTAATCCAAGAATTGTTCCTAAATTTATAGTTAACATGATATGATAGCAGCTATCTCCATAATAGCTGCTATTCTGTAAGCTCCTTAAAGTGTGTGTGTTACTTAAAAAATAAAATAATAAAAATATTTCTCAACCTAGTTCAACATAAAATTGTTTTATGTCATTGTTGTACTATAATGACATAATAAAAACATTAGTAAACTAAGCTTAGGTCCAATGATGAACTATTCCATGGATAATATTGCATATTTCCAAACCTATTCTTACTTTCTCTAAAATTATTTGTCTACGACTTCCAATTCTCAATCATGTATGCTCTGTCATTTATACAAATTCCCAAAGTACCATGTCCTAATTGAGAATGTAATCAAACTTCCATAAGTGAATATGCAATCTTGTTTCTTACCACATTCCATCAGCAAGAGATCTTACTTCCAGATATAAGAAAAGCAAAAACACTTATTATGGAATGAATTGTGTTCTGGCAAATTCTCATTTATTGAGACAGGCATGGTGGTGAAAGTGTTTAATACCAGCACTCAGCAGGCACAGGTCAGAAAGTCTCTAGTCTGAACTACATAGTGAGATACAAACCATCTAAGACTATATACACTCTGTTTCCAAAAGCAGTTCATATGTTAAATCTCTGTTCCATATCCTATGACTATATTTGCAAATAAATCCTTTATTTAAATTAAGGTGGTTAAGGTTACATGCCATTACAAGATGAAAACTCTAATAAGATTGGTATCTCCAAGAAGAAAAAGAGACCAGTGAGATTGCCATCCCCTCTCTTTCTGTCTGTAACAAGAAAAAAATGTCATGTGAAACTATAGAAAGGCACCAACAGTCTATAAGGCAGGAAAGAGAACTCACAAGAAATCCAGTGTACCCAATGGAGTATTACCCAGCTGTACAAAAACAATGACATCATGAAATTTGAAGGCAAATGGATGAAACTAGGGAAAAAAAAAAACATCCTGAGTGAGGTAATCAAAAAACAGAAAGACAAACACGGCCAAACACGGCATGTACTCACTCGTAAATGAGTACTAGATGTAAAGCAAAGGATAATAAGACTGCAATCCACAGCTCCAGAGAAGCTAGAAGACCCTAGGAGGGACATAAATCACCCTGGGAAGGGGAATTAAATGAGATCTCCTGGGTAAAGTGGGGGCAAAGTGGGGAGGCAAAGGGGAGGGGAGGGGAGATGATAATATGAGGGAATGAGATGGTGGAGGTGGGGAGAGAGACTGAGTGGGAGAGTAATGAAAGAGAAATCCTTATAGAGAGAGCCACTGTGGGGTTAGGAAGAAACCTGATGTTAGGGAAAATCCCAACATTACACAAGGATGACAACAGCTAAGACTCCTAACAATAGTGGAGAGAGTGCTCAAACTGGACTTCCCTGTAATCAGATTGGTGAATACCCCAACTATTATCATGGAGCCTTCATCTAGTAACTGATGGAGTCAGATGCAGAGATCCACAATCAAGCAATAAGCTGAGCTCTGAAAATCCTGTCCAAGAGAGGGAGGAGGGAATATATGAGCAAGGGAGACCAAGATCATAATGGAAAAATCTACAGAGACAGCAGAAGCAAGCTCGTGGAAACTCATCAACTCTCTGTATGTGGAAGATAGCTTGGACTATCTGAAGGACCCCTGGCAGTAGGACTAGGGTCTATTCCCAGTGCATGAGCTAGCTTGATGGAGCCCATTCCCTATGATGGAGTGCCACCTTCAGCCATAATACAGAGGGGAGGGTCTTGGTCCTGCCCCAGCTTAATGTGCCAGACTTTGTTGACTCCCCATGCGAGCCCTTATCCATTGGGAGGAGTGACTGGAGTGAACTTGAGGGAGGTAAGCTGGGCAGGAGGAGAAGTGGAAGGGAAAACTGCAGCTGGAATGCAAAATGAAATCATGAATTAAAAAAAAAAACAAGAAACATAAGCAAAGAAAAGACATGGTCAAAAAGAAAGGACAGCCAAAAGCAGAAGTGAGAAAGAGTAGGTACAGTGGACACATGCAGGCTGTAGATTAAGAGAAAGGAAGGGAGGGAGGGAAGAAGAAGAGACAGAGGGAGGGAAGAAGGGAGGGAGGGAAGGAGGGAGGGAGGGAAGGAGGGAGAGAGAGAGAGAGAGAGAGAGAGAGAGAGAGAGAAGGAAGGAAGGAAGGAAGTCCAATATACCAGCACCTTGAACTTGAACCTGTAGTTTCCAAGACTGTGAATGGGAAGAAAGCAGTGTATAAACCATTCTGTGTATGGCATTCTGTTGTGGCATAAGGCTTAGCAATAAGTCATCTTAAAAGAATTCAGTCAGAATTTACACTAAGTTATATATTTGTTGAGTCAGTTACATCCTGCCTTGTTCTCTTGTTTCTTATAAAAAGAAAAAAAACTGAAAAAGAAAAACCCTCACTTTCAAAATAATCCCTATTAATTGCCTTTCTGACAGTACTTTCTATCATAAGTCCTTTCTGTTACTCCTAGTTTCTTTACCTTCCTTCTAGAACTAAGCCAATTTAGGACTCTGGCTTGTTGAAGAAAAGGATGTTTGACTAGCAAGAAAGGATTTGGGACAATAGTGAATCTGAACAATTCTCCTTGCCCTTCAACAGTGGGTTCTGTAATGAAAACAATCTTTCCCACCAGGCCCATTGACACTCCCTCTGAGCCAACTGCACTTACCTCACTGGATTCCTGGACTTGGCCTCGCTTCTCTGGATCCAACGTTGACTATCATTTCCTGTTAATTAATTTCCATCTAGAGATAAGTAATGTAATTATAAACTGGTAAATATTCCATTTACTCTAGTATATGAAGTTTAAATTTAATTATGTTACAACTGTTTGCTTTATAATATGATTATGCTATGCCTGGAGACCCTTATCTGAATTCACTGTCTCTTTTTTCATTGTCCACTCATTCCTCAGCCAACTCCACAGAAATTGTTTCCATGATTGACAGTTTGCAAGTTTTCGCAGCTAATCTTTGTACTTTCTGATTAAATATTTCTTGCAGTAATAAACAGCCACCAACACTAAACTTTCTTGAACAAAATTCTCACTCCAAGTCCACTAAATTACAAGATGTCACCCTGGTGGCAATTCTCAGTATCTTTCCACATTGCTTTTCTACCACATCTCTAAATATTAAAACACTTCTCTATCTGTCCAGGGTCTTTTCTTCTCTTTTCCTACATCTCTCTTGTTCTCTGTTGTAGAAGGAGCTGTGGGCTGACCTGCTTTTCATCCAGCCCAGCTCCCACATGGCTGGCTAGCTTAGCCCTGGAAATAACAACACACAAATTGTATTCATTTAAGCACT